>OX424490.1:7964505-8038742 GCA_949152395.1 Agrochola litura
GGAAATTGATTGGCTGCCTTTGCGGAAAGGGATTTCAATGACTGATTTCCTGTCGTTTTTAGTCTGAGTAATTGTTAATCAAGATGAATCTTCAGATCTTTTCGTTACTGAAGAAATAATCAAGCATCGTAACAATATTAAAGGCTCCTAGAAGTATGTCTTTATATAAGCAAAGGAACATTTTCATTAATATTCTGTCGACATCTATCTCAATCAGATAACGTTCCCTTAATGACAAGATACGGGCAAAATGATACGGCTTTATTTGCAATAAGATCTGTATCAGTAGGTACTTATATGATTGAGTTCATTTAGTGTTTATGATTAGAAGGTCAATTGGTTCGAGCTCTATGGAAATTGTTTACGTATGACCTTGACTGGTCTGATTGTATAATTTTATTTTTACTATCTTGACCTGCTGTTAATTTACTCTTTGTTAAGTGTTGTTTATAGTCATTATCATTACCTACAGTCGTAATTTAGGGGTATGAGGAACAGGGTGTAAAGTTCACTCATCCACCATAGAAAAGGGAGGATCCTCTGACCAGACGGGTGTTGTGTCTGGCGGGCAATTGCCCATCGGTTTGAAGTTGAAATCTTGTATGTATGTCGATCGCTCGGTAAACTCTAACTGCGCGATGCAGGATTTGTGTAACGTCATGTCTATGATGCGTAGTTCGTATGTGGCGGTGTAGCCGCTACAGTAATATCTAAAGGTTCAGAAAGGTTAACAGTTAACTGTCTTTCAATCAACAGGCTGAGTTGATTGAAAGACAGTTAACTGTTAACCTTTATATAATAGTTCCCTGCTGGGTTAACATAGTTCTCTTTTAAATTGTACCACATCAACCGAATTTTTACCTTTCGCATCCACTCCGTCCCAGCCGGTAAAGGTTGCTATTTAGTCTAGCTGGATCTCAAATTCAACATATATGGCTGCTTGTTCGTTAAAGAGAAGTCCATCTAAAATTGCTCAACTTCGGGATCGATATTAATTGCAATGTCAGACAAACTGGCATATATTGAACGAATAGTTTCAGCCCGAATGGTTCAATTGTCATCGTGCATTTTAGTGTAATCCATTTTGGTGGTTATTTTAGTTTGCAGTCTGTGGTATGAAATAGTGGAGCTTCTCTTAAATTGGATATTGTATTGTATCATAACTATTGATGATTTTAAATTAACTTTATATAGAATCCCATGTTAGATTCAACATAATTTCAGTACCAATTTTTAACATTTAATAAACACATTACTGGAATTACTAAGAGCTTCCGTTGAGAAACAAAATATATAAAACGGTTTGAAAAGCGAAAAGTACTGCGATTCTGAAGCTCTTCAGTTTCACAGCTATATGTATGGAGTGTCGTTTAGATTATGTATGTATGATATGTGCTAACGTTCAGTACTTTTGTTTGACATTGACTGTGTAAATGTTGAAAGCTGTTTGTGAAACGATATTGAGGAAATTTCTGGGTATTGTTCAAAGACATCATAACCTTTTATTCGCAAATACGGTCTTATTAAAATTTATAGATGTTAACAGAGGTACTGACGCGACGGTGATGAGGAAATCCAAACACACTTCGGGTTATATGTTCAGTCCCGAATATACATCTATACATATTATAAAACAAAGTCACTTTTCGCGTTTGTCTGAATGTCCACGTTATTCTTCTTAAACCATGCAACAAATTTTGATGAGGTTTCATCATCGTTTAGAGAATTTATTCTGGAAGGTTTATGTGTATTTGCCATTGTATGTGTGAACATAGCTCAGTTTCGTTTTATTTTGTATTCTTTATCCTTTCGACGGTCATTGAGACAATAGAATTTTAATTGTTATCGATCTCAATGAGTCCTCGTGACCGTTGAACTTATATGTATATAATTCAACAAACGGTGTCTTACACGACCTTTAATAATTAAATTCTATGCTAAGTCAAAGTCGATAAATTATTTTAATTAGGCATATAAAAGGCACTTTTGAACGTCAAGATTTTACAAAAAAAAAAAAAAAAAAATCTAGTTGCTCTTTTCAAAAGGTAGTTTTCGTGCTTTCTAAAACTGTAGTACCTACTGCTTACTGCTAAGTGACGTATCTACTCACAATATCTAAAACTGTATAATACGTTAATATTAAAGTTACGTTTACCAAAGAAATCTCGATGTTTTGCCAAGTCGTAAAACCTTGCGAAGCAGAGCGGGTTGCTAGTAATTAATAATTAAGTTAAGAATCTTATGATTGTTTTGTTTTGAAAAACTAAAATCATGATTGTATTCTCGAAAAGTCTAGGCAAAGACATACAGTACATATATGTATATCTCCTACTAAATGTCTTCCCATTTTTTTTCCTTAAACGTACACGAATACTTTTCGCCATTTTGGTATTTCAGTAAACAATGTTACCCCCGTTTATGTTTCAAATAAACCCTAATAGAATTAAAAACAGCAAGCACACTTTAATGATTTCAAACCGAAGCTTAAACTCTAGCTGGAAAATTGTTGCGAGGCGGTCAAAGAGCTACTATTAGTGCAGAGAAAAGGAACAAGCGAGAATAATGTGGGGTTGTGGCTTTCAACGGAACTTCAGAAAATCAATGAAGGGTAATGGGTAACGGGTAACACAATAGCGGTGCTCTGGGCTATCAAAGAACCGTTAAGTTAAACTTATAGTGAGTTTAAACTCTAAATAATGGTGCTTTAACCCATACTAAGGGTCTAATTCGCATAAACACACCGTCATAATGGTATAGTCACATTATAAATAAGTAACAGTATTATTCATCATCATCATTCGTTATTTCAGCCGAAAGACGTCCACTGCTGGACATATGCCTCCCCCAAGCACCGCCACTTCGACCGATTCTGTGCTTTCCGCATCCAGCGGATTCCTGCGGCCTTCACAAGGTCATTGGTCCATCTTGTGGGAGGCCTTCCAACGCTACGTCTTCCGGTACGCGGTCGCCACTCCAGAACCTTTCGAGCCCATCGGCCATCCGTTCTGCGAGCAATGTGCCCTGCCCATTGCCACTTAAGTTTGGCAATTCAACAGTATTATGTCTTCATAGAAAACGGCCGAAACGACGCGCTTCGATATCTCAGTGTATATCAATCAGTACGCAACAGTCTCGAGTACGCGGTAGTTACGCACGGACGCAGAAGGTTTATCTGACAATTATTTCAAGGTCACTGCCGTGACATAATACTGTTACTTTATTGTACTGTTGTATAGTGCTGTTGGAACTCGTTATCTGAGATTAAATTTTGATTTTATTATCCTTAGTAGTTAGTGCTGTGTAGGTTCGTATCTATATTGACATTATGTGCATCATCTATTTGTGATTGAGAGATAAAAATTAACTAAAACTGTAGACAGTATTTTGAGTGCGCTTAAGTCTTTTGAAGCAAAGCATAATTACCTCATTAAAACGGCTAGAATAGATTTAATTCTGTGTAACTAAAGGAACACGGGTGGATTTTAGTCAGTAAGAGTCTGACACGCCCTCCCGCTCCGCCCAGAGCGGGAAAAGTGATTTGATAATTTCCCACCCAAAAAAAAATACCTTTAAAGTAAATATACTTGCATAGAACATTGATCCGAAACATAATATAAGTAAGAGCACAATCGCGTTTACAAAAATGAGGTGTCGGTAACGGTGTCGCGAATTCAGTTGTTTTTTCCCATCTCACAAATGCCCAACGCGCCTAAAGGAGTTTTCACTTCAAAAAAAGAAAAGAATGTTTGTACACACGGCTACATATCAAGCTGTACATTTCTAGTATAAGCTGACCTCTCATTGTACGGAAATCTATAAAATGCGAGATCAGCTTGTACTGGAAATGTATAGCTTGATAAGTAGCCGTGTGTACCTACATACCTATTTGTTAGCAAAAGTTCAAAACTTTCGCTCACGTCCACAGAGAAAAAGGATACGAGATTAAATGAATAAACTAGGTAAGTACATTTAATATAGAGTCCTTTACAGTTAGTCAGTCCACAAAGTTCGTCAGTTTATTTAGGTCGCGTCTCCGTTGGGCTAACATTTTAGCTCTAACCTGCTTTAAGTAGGCTTAACGAGGAACTTCAATTTCGGCTACTAAAGTATTTTTAGGCTGAAAGTGTGGGAGAAATAGCAATCCTTCTCTCGTAAGTTAAACACGGCTACTAAAATATTTTAACTAGAGATGCGCCGAGTACAAGTTTTACCGAATAACCGAGTACCGAGTATTGCTCGGTATTCTGTTGACCGAATAACCGAGTACCGAGTATTGCTTGGTACGAACCGAGTACTCTGCCGAGTAACTCGGTTTAGTTGACGCAGGTATTGGGTGCGAAAACAGGTTTAAACTTGCTCGAAAAGTGCAGCCGGCAAGCGAGCGGTACCTTGCCCATCGCATGCCGCCGTTCCTCGCGCGCATTAGACTCTTGCCATAGTTGCTATTTGTTTATATATCACACGCTCGGAGTGAGAGTTACGTTGTTACAAAATTTGTTTTTAGGGTAATGCTAGGTACTGTCTATTGTGAGTTTGTTGATGAGCTGAGTGGGCCGCAAAAGATCATTGATTTGGAGATTTTATAACGAAAACGAAGGCGATAAATCTAAAGAGGTCAGGTTATAAGTTTATAGACTTCTTTTCGAGTACCTCGGCAGTCAATCCGAGTAATAATGAGTACTATCAAAATCGCCAAGTATGCCGAGTACCGAGTAATAAACAAGTACTCGAAGTATCTCTAATTTTAACATAAAGTATTTTCTCAACGCTTCAGTAAATCCTCTGCTTTCACACTGTTGACACTTGAATAAATTAGCTCACTTTACTAAAATATTAGGACTTTATTATGTTTCCTTTGAGTCCGGCATGGTTAAAAATACTATCTACATTCAAAAATGTTAAAAGCACATCTAAAATCAGCAAAATAACCTCTGAAAATATTATTTAGCGTAACATCATCGTAAAGAAAAATGGAATTAGATTTTTCATTTCCAAAGACGTATAAAATAATGAAACACTTCATAGGGAAAAGTGTCTCCAATAAGCGCTATGAATATCGAGAGTCCAGTTCTTCAAAATTTAATTTATTCCTTTCATCCAATAAGACCTTTTAGATTCGATGGAAAATAATTACTGTGGACGAATTTTCTCCTTCGAACAGTAATGAAGAATAATGAAATCGGGACAATTATAAGCTTCGCAGAAATGGATTTTTTGGTAAAAATAAATTGCTTACCGATGTCCTTATTTCGACTGATTTGGGTCGCTTTGAGTTGTCATCCTAGCAGGAAGAAGCACGTTACTTTGCAATTAGCCAAATTAACTTGAATTTCCGTTTCGAATTTTGTGAAATTAATAATTATAAAAGATACTGCCAATTTGCTGCTAAAGCAACAATCCCATCATATTTTTAACCGACTTCCAAAAAGGAGGAGGTTATATGTTCGTCGCGTATGTTTTTTATTATGTATTTCCACCGATTTCTCCGTCAATTGTGGACCGATTTTAAAAATATATTTTTTTGTTTGAAAGGGTATGCTCTCGAGGTGGTCCCATATAAATTTTATTAACTTTGCTTTGATGGTTTTTGAGTTATCTTCAATAATACGTACTTTTTCCCACTTAGTATGTGGATGATATGATAAATTCCTGTCACTGTTATTTACATAGCAGGTAGTGGTTTTCGAATTTGTGTGAGGTAGGTACCACAATTAAAAAATGAAAAATAAAAACTTTTTACAAAAAAAAAAACAACAGGCTTCCAAAAAACACTACAAAGTGAAAAATAACTTTAATTTCGGAAGTCGGTGACAAAGAACGAAAATTCAAAACCAAACACACCGACTTCCGAAATTAAAGTTATTTTTCACTTTGTAGTGTTTTTTTTTGCAGTCGGTTGTTTTTTTTTTTTGTAAAAAGTTTTTTTTATATTTGTTTTCATTTTGTTCTCATTTAATAAAATGAGTACCTACCTAATATTTGTCATCACATTTTCAAAAACTTTCCTTACGATTTCAATGAAAGTTGCAATATAAGGGGGCGAAAACTCGATCTAGCTAAGTCTCATATCTGGGAAAATTCATTTTCTCTATTTTTACTCGAGCAGAGCTCGGTCGCCCAGGTACTAAGCAATTAAATGTTTCCAGAGCTAATATCTAAAATGTAGGTACTTAGATATAATGTGGCACCGTTAATTGTGGTAGAAAATTGTGTTACGGAATTGTTATATAATCTAAGACCTTCCTTGTCACTGCGGTTTCTGTATCAAATTCTAGCAGAACAGCTATTTCGCAAAACTATAATAATTTTGTATTTGCTTTTGTATTCCTTTTAACACATATGCAGACACAATAGTTAAAACAATTGAACAGACCACATGGTTTATTGGACTGTGAAACGGTTTTGCCCAAAGATTTAATAAAAAATTGGGAATATTGTCGTTTGGGAACGTTATTAATATTGTGCACCACAATCGGTCTTATGAAATTAAAATATTGAAAACGATTGGAACCTCGTTCATCTTTTCAGTTAAGAGTGGTTTGAATATTCAAACATTTCTGAGCACGGAATGAGACAGAGTAAACAGAACTAGGTTCTGCCCGCGACTTTCTCCGCGTAGAAGTCAATTATACCCTAAGGCTACGGACACGAAGTCAGCGGGCGCGGGGTAGCGGCGGCGGCGGCGCGGGGAGTGGCGCGTTTCAATGCATAGATTTGTATGGAACTGGCCTCGAAGGCAGCGGCGCGGGGAGAGAGAATACGCGTGAACGGTTTTGCGGGGCATCGTTCTTAAGTTAAGATTCTTATAAACTTTGTTTAATAAATAAAATAATAATAAATTCATTTGAACGCGCCGCCGCAACCAGCCCGTCACATCCTTGATGTCCTCCACAGGATTGACCGGTTAACTAGTCATGACCTCAGAAAAAATCAGCTGTCCCATACATTTTGACAGCGGACGGTAAGCAATGGGTAGCTCGCCGTCCGATAAGGACCAAGCCCGGGTCGACGGCGCGTTGTGTTCCACGCGCGCCTCAAAGAGATGTCAGCAGAATTGACGGGGTCCGTTAGGGCCAATGCCTGCCGGGGGTTCGAAGAAAACCGATAGGGAAATCGTGGCCCCCGGCAACAGGGCAACCGAAGGAACACGGGTGGGTTTTAGTCAGTAAGAGTCTGACACGCCCTCCCGCTCCACCCAGAGCGGGAGAAGTTATTTGATAATTTCCCACCCAAAAAAAAAATAAAAAATGCCTAAACATATTTATATGGCATTTTATTTGCTTGTTTTATGTACACATTATATATTATTATATACATAACAGTAAATAGCAAATTAAATTGTATACGAATATTGTTTTATATAGATTTTTCTTGAAAGTAAACAAGCGCATAAAGTTTTTTTGCTTCGTCAAAAAATATCTTGTTAGCAAATTGCTCAAAATTACCACTGAAGTAAATTGCGTCTTTTTTGGCCCTAGCAGATTTTGCCTCCAGCTAACTAGTAGTAACATTTTTAGGGTTCCGTACCCGAACGGAGCCAACGGACTATTACTAAGGCTAGGCTGTCCGTCCGTCTGTCACAGGGCTGTATTTATTTTACCGTAATAGGTAGACACTTAACATTTTCACAGCGTGTGTAGACTATTTATTACGACCACTATGAAAATAAAAAACAAAATTTGGTTATAAATTAAAGGGGGCAGGACCCATACAAGAAACATGAAAAAAATATATACTTAGTGTTAAAAATATTGTACGGTGGAACAGAACCCTTCGTGTGCGAGTCCGACTCGCACTCAGTCGCTTTATTTTAGTGTCTAAAAGGCAGAAAATTTTATAAAAGAAATCTATCGGACTCCTAACTTTTGACAGTTCTTAGAGTAAAACTTTATTTTCTCTTACATTTCATCGTTGTAATTGAGGCCTGCAAATCTTTTAATAAGTCCAGTCAGCACTAAAAGTCAATTAACATTTCAGTTGTTGTATCTTAATTAAAGAGCAAAATACTTAATTAAGATCGAAACAGAACTAAAATTCAAAGAACAACAACTCTTAGCTATAATTTTATATTAAATGTCTAAAAGCAGTCAAGTAATTGAATAAAGTAAATAATTTTGTGTCAGTTTAGATGATCTGTAAAAGTACAACCAAATTTATAAATTTATTTTATAGATAGAAGGTACCTTCTATTTATAAAATAAATTTATAAATTTGGTTGCCGACAGAATAGATCTTTTCTCATGTTCACTGAGCGAGTTCGCAAGGGTAACGTTACACACATGTTATGTATTTAATTTGTAAATTATTTCATAAACTGATAATTAACTACACACTTAGGAGACTGTAATGGTAGCGTATGTATGTAATAAATAAATAAAATAAAATAATAATAAAGCTGAAGAGTTGGTTTTTTAGTTTGAACGCGCTAATCTCGAGAACTACTACTCGGATTAGTAAAAATCTTTATGTATTTGATAGGCTAATTCTTGAGAAAGGGTATAGGTTATTTAATATCACACTACGGCCTTTAGGAGCCGAACAAAAATAAAAAAAAGTCGGAAAAAACGCTAAATTTACGAAGTAATAGCGCAAGTGGGGGCGATGCGATGCAACGGAGTGGGACGGGGGAATATGAAACACGCGGGCAGAAGCTAGTACCTTATATATTCACTTTGGATTCTAACTCCAAAGAATATTTGACTTGTGATTCAAACTCTAAGCTTGCACTCTGAATAACTGGCTTCTGATCCTAAGCCAAGCACAGAGAAGAGATTTCGTAACAATAGAATCTAACTCGGAATCCTGAGCATAGATTTCCGAGAGCAATTCTGAAGACAGATCAACTGCCTTTTGATGGTGAATACTGAAATAACCCAGCTTAGGCTCTTGTTTATTTTGAGATTATTTATCAATTGAAAGGGATAATTTTGAGAAACGATATTAAGGGAGAAAACGACTCGATTGTTTAACATAAGTATTGTTAAAACGGATCAGAAAGTTTTGCCCCACGTTAATATATCTACGAGCTTCAAAGTTATTATCTAGATTATGATGTTAATGCCATAACGTGTTATGATTTATCTGCAAATTTATGTTTAGATAAGTTTATCAATTGTTATCATGTACCAGATACATCTATTAACAAATCAGGGGCTCGTAGACTGCCAAGTCATAGGTCTCGAGTTTGAATCCAAGGCCTCAGGAACCCAAGACCGCAAGACCTCTGACTTTTCGGATTCATGTGCGTATTGTATAATTATCACTTGCTTCAAAAACGGTGAAGGAAAACGTGAGGAAACCGGCGTGCCTGAGAGTTATTTCTCGACGGCATTTGAAGCCAAGTCAGAGGCCCATGGACGGCTTTAAAACTGACACCCAGTTAGTCATTTACTACACGAAAAGAAGAAGAAAGAACTCGTGGCAAAAAAAATAACAGCACGAAGTTAAGCTGTTATATAGGTCGATCGAAGGTTAAGCTACGCTTGCCGCGGTCGGTTCGTGGATGGGTGACCATGTATTACATATTGAGGCCCTTCCGTAACTCGGAAAGCACGTTATGCCGTTGGTCTAGGTCAGTCGTTACGGATAGTTAGAAGCTCAAAAGTCTGACAACCAGTTTTACCAAGGGGTATCGTGTTACCCAGTAACTGAGTTGTGGAAGTCAGATATACAGTCACTCCATATTTAACTGGTATTCAGCTGCATCTGGTTACACTGTTAGCTGATTTTAACATAATTGGGAAAAGGCTAAGCAGATTGATAGATTAACAAATCAAAACCGTCTAAAGCCTCCCGCTGACAGGTGCGACGCGACGCTAGAACAATTTCCGTGAAGTTTTCCTTGAAATTGTTCCACTGGAGTCGTGTCGCGACTGTCTGCGGGAGACTTTAATCCGAATAAATACATTAATACAGTACGACACAACTTAGATGTAGCATCGGCAAAATTCGTAAAACCGATCACCATCCGAACTGAGCGCGCGTACAATATTATCAATATTTATTACTGCTTTAGGTGAAAATTATCTATACATAAACGCAATAACTTTAAAGTCATATAACCAAATACATTCGTAAAATTGAAATGAATGAATGAAAATTTTCAAATTTGTGCTACATCTAAGTTGTGTCGTACTGTAATAGTAATAGTTTTTTATTTGTCTCTTCACAAAGGTTCACATTAAACCCACAACCCGATTCCAAAACCAAAATGAATGGCATTAGGACTAATATAAATTGATGGCATTAGATCTAATATAAATAATTTTAAGCGTAATATCAGCATTGTTTAATAACAAAACAAATTAATCCGAATTCATGATATGTGTTATCTGTGCGACAATTTGAGCTGGAGTGATTGGTTTATGAATCAATAGGTAGGTACACACGGCTACACATCAAGCTATAGATTTCCAGTTTATGTTGATCTCGCATTGTATAGGATTTCCATACTGCTGTTGACGCTCGTTGATTGACTAAAATAACATGTTGTTCATTATTTGGATAAGCTCGGCACTGCTAATTGGATGATAGATTTTCGAATACTCTTGAAAAGGATTATGTGTGGATCGATTCTAAGGACTTTAGCTCAAGCCTACTTGTGACAGCGAATTAATTATGTCAAGAAACGACACTTACGTTTTCGAGACCTTTTTGCAGGCTATAAAAAGATCAATAAGAGTATTTACTAAGACTAAGCTTTATGTACTTACGTACTTAAACTGTCTTACGTGATTCTAATTTAAACTTTTTATTTTTTTCAGGTTATAAAATCCGGTATGTGGCGCAAACAGTATGTATACTTATATTATCTAAAGATATATCTAGCTGCATAAGGAGTTTCAAGATTACCTACTTGGCGTTCTAGTGTGGAAGAAGAAAATATAACAAAAGATTAATACAACTACGTACGTGTCTGTTATTGTTGTGGAGTTTTACTTTAATGCTCTATTTTATGACTGTACGGGAGCAATCTGCATAGTAGAGAAAAACTAGAATAACAAATTATAAAAACACTTTGTATTTTTCTCTCAAGGGCGAATAATTGTTCCATTTGCAAATGAAGACAACAAAGGCATTTACGGTACCTAATGTAAAAAAAAAAATTGTAGCCCTCCGGGAGTGCCGACAGAAGTGAAAACTTGAATAAGATCGCCTTAGTGGAAGAAAAATACTGGTATAGAACATTGGTCCGTAACCTTATCTAAATAAAGAGCACAATCGCGTTTACAAAAAAAAAAAAACTTCCAACACCTTTAATGTAAAAATACTTGCATAGAACATTGATCCGTAACGCAATATAAATAAAGAGAACAATCGCGTTTACAAAAAAGAAAATAGGTGTCAGTAGCGGTGTCGTGAGTTCAATTGTTTTTCCCATCTCAAAAATGCCCAACGCGCCTAAAGAAGTTTTCACTTCAAAAATTGTTCATAACAAGCCCAAATAGTACGTACCTATGACAAATGAACCTACAAGTTTTTCCAATGTAAATTATATCGTGCATACTCCAACAATTACACAATTACTCCATTTAACAACTCGTAAAAACGTCAAAGAGCTTTAAAAAAGCAAAATCCTGTCATAAAAACTCGAGCCAACATTCTGAGGATTTCGCCAAACATTGTACTAGATTTAAACAGCTCTTTTGCGGCCCTTTCACCAACACTGAGCGTCATTTCGACATTCCTGGCCTCCAGTCATGAATCATTTATATCGAAGGGCGGCAGCAAAGTGGGGACTTCTGTAAAACATTCAAAGAGATCGTGTGAGTGAACCGTTCACAGGTACGAAGCCTTAAAAATTCATCAAGTTGAAAATTATCGTCTATTACTTCAGTTTGTTTGTTAACTTTGACCTTTGACAGTCTAAATGTGGGTATAAAGACTTTTTGTGAATAACAACGTTAACTTTTTTGAAGTGAAAACTTCTTTAGGCGCGTTGGGCATTTTTGATATGAGACTAAACCATTGACCCATTTTAAAAATCATCTATTATCTTAATTAACACGAACACACATTCATTAATATTTATATGTCATTTCCTAGAACACTCTAGTTCAAATTCATTCAAAACTTTCTGCTTTCAGGGTAATGTATTGCAAATGATTCATCATAATTATTCAAGAGAGAAACTTCGTCAACACAAATGTGTTTCCTCATAAGCTCCCTAATCCTTCAACATTGTGTGGTGTGACTGTGTACATTTAGACAGTATACACACCACAGCCAAAACACAAACGACAGATCATTTTTGACTTGTTTTAAACAAATTTTCCGCTGTTTTTTGTTATCTTTGACTATGAACAATCAATTTATCTAGTCTTTTCCCAACTATGTTGGGGTCAGCTTCCAGGCTAACCGGATACAGCTAAGTATCAGTATTTTTACATGGAGCGACTGCATATCTCACCTCCACAACGTAGTTACTGGGTAACACGATAACCCTTGGTAAGACTGGTTGTCAGACTTTTGGGCTTCTGACTACCCGTAACGACTGTCAAAGATCTACTAATGACAGCCGGGACACCGGCTTAACGTGCTTTCTGAGGCACGGAGGAGTCTCGGTATGAAAAGATGGTCATCCATCCACGGTCCAACCTGGGCAAGCGTAGCTTAACCTGATGGATCGACCCGTGCGGCTGTTATTACTTAGCCACGAGCTCCTCCTTTTAATAAAAAATGAGACCTATGTAATGTTTTGTTGCAAGTGTGCGCGCTACTTTACACAGAGCAATGTTCTTGACGCAGGTCTGTACAGAGATTTAGGCTCGGCGTATGCTGAGACGCAGGTGACGCAGGTTCACGCAGCGCAGGGCAGAGCAGATTTTGTAATGCATGAACGTACTAACAGCTGCGTACGCTGCGGCGCGGCGCAGGCATGTGCGACGCAGACATGTGTCTGACCTGCTCTGCGTCTCGTTGTAGAGCCGGCACAGATTTCTGCACGAAACGTGCTGATCGTCACTTGTTTTTTACCACTGATTCATAATTTTGTTTCAATTACAGATTGTTTGTACTAGCTAGGACGCGAATGTGTCTGTGTAGCTGCGTCGCAGCATACGCTCGCGGCCTATGTCTGCCTCGCCTGCCCTACCCTGCAAAATCTGTACTGTGCTGTGCTGCGTCACCTGCGTCTCAGCATACGCTTAGTCTTGTACGTTTGAATATATACCTAATTCCAGGTAGTATCACATTCCCCTTTTGTTTCGAAAACGACTGTAACTTACTACTTTTGTTTATCTTGTGTGACGTCACTTAAGTCAGTTAAAAGGGATTACATGGAGATGAGTAGGAAATTGCTTTTTGTTATTACTTATTTTGAGGATTGATGTAAATTATTTTGAAGTTTGATATACTTTCTTATTATTGATTTAATGTCATGCTTTTCTTGTGATGTATTTAGAAGTTGATTGATAATTTAACAGAAACAATTTTAAACTCATTAATTTTGTATCTTGCGGGATACCTTCCGTTGGGATAAAACGCGATGTCAATTTGATAAAACGAACAGGTATATCCATCCTGTCGTTGGTCTAGTGGTCGCAAGCGCATGAGGTCCTAGGTCCGATTCCCAGGTTAGACAAAGTGTTATTGGGTTTTTCCATCAGGAATTTCTCAGTAGCAGCCCGGTGTCTGGATTTGTGCCCGGTTGATGGCAATAGGCCTGCCCCCTATGACATGACACTTAAACGTAACTGGCGAAATTTGGGTGTAGTTTATAGGTACACCTCTGTGTAACTCTTCGGAGAAATACAGGCGTGATCTTATTTTTTGTTGAATATATCCCATAAAATATCTTGTGCATTATTAGAAACCAAGATATTGTTTTGTTAGTTCCTAATTCTCATTCTAATCTGTAAAATTAAGGCGACGATAACAGAGTGTTAATGATTTTTAAAACTGATGATTACGTCTAAACGAGCAGTGTTAATGATTTAGAAAAAATATATGTTAAATTGGAGTATTTTCTTAATAACTTAATATAGGAATATTTTAGATTATGTTTATATTACAAAGCGAAATTAATTTGTAAAGTTATGTCTAACGCGGATAAAAAAACTGAGAATCATGCAAAATCTATCAAGCGTATTTTTCACAATTTTAAAGATAATTTAATATTAAGATGATTTTTTTGTATACCTGTTTTATTAAAACACCTTTTGTTTTATGTATAACAAATTAATAATGCGTCTAATTTGGGACAGCGCTCCTTGATGGACGAGTCCTATTACTGGCTGGACGTACGACGCGTTGCGTGAGCTTAGAACACGCAAGCTAACCACTCAAGGTCACTGACATATATCTGCGTCTTAAAAACAACACCTTGAAGTAATCAATAATGCCTTCTAAAAAAAGGTAATTTAAGTCACAATAAAAACGACCAGCTCTGTTCGAGTATTTTCTTAAGAAATTTTCTTGTATTGTGGTATGAATTATGATTTTGTATGAAAGGCACTTTCTCCACAATAGGGGATATGATTGAACGGTTCTAGAAGAAGGGACAAGTACTGAAATTTGCTGTTCACAACTATTTTATAGATAATTGGATTATGAGGTTTATTATTTAGAGAACACACTATTATAGGAGGTTGTTTTGTGCTTTATTTAATAAAAGGATAATACAAAGAAATGCTGGCTTAACAAAAGATGTTTGGAAGACTTAAAGCCTTTGCTTCGAAATTACATTAAGAAATTAAGATGTTATGACCAGAAAATGGTCGCATGGTATACCATCGCGGTAATACATATTTTTGAAAACAAAATCCCGTGCACACGACCTTTTTTTTACGTAGGTTAGCGTTACAGTAGCGGCCGAGCGCTGCAAGCAAGAATAGTCCTTACAGTATACAAATATGCATTTCTTCGATATTACATACATAAACCCGCGCCTTCTTCCCATGGGGGTAGGCAGAAACTACAGAACGCCACCTGCTACGATCCTTACATACTCCATTTGCTTCGTTTACGTTCATACATCTGGTCATACACGCACGCCGGTTGCGAGTACTACGCACCTGACCTTTCTGAAGAACATAACCAATAAGATCACTATAAGTCCTCCTAGGGCGTCCCCTCCCGGCGTTTTTACTCACATCTGCCTTGTTAATGCCTTTTGTTAGTTGCCTTTCATTCATCCTCCTCAACATGGCCAGATCATCTAATCATATTCTTTAAAAAAATTGTCACTACATCTTCTTTTAAACTCCACCGTTGCCTTATATCTACTAAGTACCTGGGCAACCGAGCTCTGCTCGGGTGAAAATAGAGAAAATTTGTCTTCTCTATTTTCACCCGAGCAGAGCCATGATAGTACGTACCTACTAATTCCATGCTGCCATGTCGTTATTCTAAGGTAGCCATCTTGTTCCAAACTTTAGGTAATCGAGCTCTGCTCGGTGCTAGATCGATTTTTCGCCCCGTAAACCCCTATATTGCAACTTTCATAGAAATCGTTACAGCCGTGTTCGAGAACGTGATTACAAATATTTACATATATACAAATATTGCTTTGTTTAGGTAATAGTGTAGGATATCTAGTAAGAAAATGACTCATAGAATTGTGTGACAGAAGAGAACATATTGCGAAGATCCCAAATAAAACGAAATCAGGGCAAAAGCATGGTTCTTTTGTTCATTATTGTTAACTGAAAGTTGTTTCTTTCTTAAAAGCTATTTGGTTTCTTTTTATTAAAATTGAATTATCATTTTTTTGTTCTGTCTCCAAAATTTTATTGAAACCCTATATGAAAACAAAACATTCATTTTGAATAAAACATAAAGGCAGTACATCGTCTTTATCAAAAGAGGACTTATTGTTTCTTATGCGTGGGTATAAAGTAAATAAAGTCAATAATATTCTGATTAATCACAAGTCTCGATCACATAAGAGAAAAATAAAGAAAAAGTATTTATTGAGACTCGCACAGGAAATCACAAATTAAACTAAAACACACTCATAAAAACATAAATAAAAAAACAATGAAAAATATGTAAAATTAAAATTAAAGCAGAAAGTCCTGTACGAGGCCAAAAGGTTCCTACTTCCTATCTCAGAGCAACAGGATAAAAAAACAGTGGCACTCCGGGAGTGCCGACAGAAGTGAAAACTTGAACAAGATCGCCTTGGTGGAAGAAAAATACTTGTATAGAACGTTGTCCGTAACCTTATCTAAATAAAGAGCAGAATCGCATTTACAAAAAAAAAAAAAAACTTCCCGAACCTTTAAGCAAAAATACTTGCATAGAACATTGATCCGTAACGTTATGTAAATAAAGAGCACAATCACGTTTACAAAAATGAGGTGTCAGTAACAGTATCGCGAGTTCAATTGTTTTTTCCCATCTCAAAAATGCCCAACGCGCTTAAAGAAGTTTTCTCTTCAACAATAATGTAAATGACATCCCACCAAGTAAGAGAGGCGCGAGCGCAAATCTATCAACTCACTGCAATGCGAGGGTAGTCACAATGATCACCAGTATCACAGTTGCCATAAATCAATGCCGGCTTTGATCGATCTCTGCGATCTTCCTTAATTTTCCATATAACCGGGCGGGCCCCCGACTCAGTACCCGAGGTTACGTCGAATTGACAGCTGTCAAAATCTTTCTAAAACTAAGTTTAACTTTAACTTTAGACGCGCCGTCACGCATAATATTCCAACTAAATATAAATAAACAATATATTCTCATATTATTCTATTTTTAAGAGTACCTAGATTTATTAAAATATTTTTGTAACAAATAACGAGATGTCTGTGTGCTGTACCGAAATGTGAATATTTATAGGATAAAAGGATATTCTTTTAAAGTTTTTGTTTTGAAGAAGAGATGAGATGATTGTTCTGTTCAATAAATTAAATTGAAAACCTCTAAAGCTTTGTCTGAGCCGTCGGCTTTCATGAAGTAAAAATTGTTTTGCGCTTGAAACTTCGTTCAATAATAAAATATTTCGTAGCCACAAATAATACCCACGTATTCGTTTAATTTATTAGAATTTTTATTTTATTTTATTTTATCTGTGCTCCTTAAATGAGAGTTAGCAGGCACATAGGTAACTATTATCTTTGAAATTTTTGGTCGTTTTTTAGTAAAAATATTCACATCATCTAATCAAATCTCTCGTATTGTGATTTATCGAGAAAATTTTAAACATTTTTAACATATTTTAGCACATTACAAAGTCTAATTCAAATTGTTTATTTATTTCAATACTAGACTTATAATAGGCACTTATGAATGTCAAAATTAATAAGAAAAAATAAGAATTAGGTATTTCTGGGTGTCCCTTCTAAAAGTTAGTTTCAGATGGAGAAGATTTTTTTTTTTTTTTTTTTTCTGTATGGCATCTCACAGCTGGTTTTGAGAAACCTTGGCTGTTTAACCGGTCAATCCTGTGGCTGTCTCAAGCTACTACACTCAAAGCCTCCAGCCAGGGCACATATATAAACTAAGCTAAAAAGCTTAGGATGAACGCACGCTAAGGGCACCCTCTGCGGGGTTCGAGCCTCGGCTTAGGGCGTTATCCGGGGGGATGACATCAAAAGATGGGACGGACTGGATCAAAGGGTTTTGATCATTATTATTATTAATCGGGGAAATTAAAGCTACGTGCACAGCTGCAACAACTGCTGGCACCTCGTTTTCGAGCAAGGGTCGGGGGGGAGTATTATTTACTCGGGGGCGCGGCGGTCGGGATCGCAAAGGACCTCGGCGGCGAGGTCGGAATGACGGGAGGCGTCTGTGTTTGTACACTATGTGCTTGTTTCCCTATTGCTCTCCTGGAGGAGGGTTATGGGGTCATCGGGGTCTACTAGGATATGCCTTGTGCGGCGAACATGACTTATTCTATTCGGGACATAACTGGCGGCCTCGACAACCAGAGGGTTGCGATGTTTGGCCGCGGACTCAAAGAAACGCTTGGAAAGGCGTTTTAGAAATTGGTGGATTGTGGGAATCTTTAGGTCGAGGTGGAGTGCCTCTTTCCTAACGAACCAGGGGGAACCTGTCGCCCTACGGAGGAATCTATTCTGCACAGTTTGCAGCCTATGTATATGACGGGGTTTTGCATGAGCAAAGACGGCACCCGCAAAGAATGAACCAGAAAATATATATAGGTTACATATTCTTGAAAAAAATCGTTTTACAATATTTTGTTATACGCTTGCATTTGGTTTTGCTTACGTAATTACCCGACTGCCCCAGAAGGAGGGTAATGTTTTTCGAGAGTATGTATGTATGTATATGTGTATGTATGTTTATATGTATGTATGTCTATTTCTTTGGCACGCTCTGTAGCCTAAACGGCTTGATGGATTTTAACATATGAGGTGTCGTTAGGTTCGTCTTAATAGTGGGAGTGACATAGGCTATATAATATTTAGGTATATATTGCATCTGCAAATACAAAAAAAGGGAGGGGTAGGTTTAAAAAAAAAACATCATTGTTGGTATCAAATAAAAGTTAGTAATGAGTCAATTCCAAATATATTTATATATTTAATAAAACTAAAAAAGTTTGAAATAAAACAAATTATTTAAAAAAAAACCCGACTGCAAAAACTCATAACTGTTTGTCCCCCGCCTGCAATAACAAAATCCTATAGATTATAATTCTCTTTTTCAGTTATGAGTTTTTGCAGTCGGGTTTTTTTTAATAATTTGTTTTTTTACTAGTACTATATTAGGAAGTAGATACTGACCGAAAGAATGTCGATTATATCAGGAAAACGGTTGTTAGCACACAAAAAGTTTGAAGCGAATTCCCTTACAAAATTACGTTAAAGTTTCTAGTAAAAGTTTTCTTTTAAAAGAATGTCCGCTTTGAGAACGGAAGATTTTCTTGTTTGACCAAGAGTTTATCGTGAAGTAAAATGTATGGTGGTTTCATTATCTGATATGAGGTTCATCACAATGGCGGGTTTACCTGGCTATACTTGTCTTTATTTAAAACAAAAGTCTAATTTCATAATCAACAATTAATCAACGCTGCCTTTCGCAGTTGACTGCTGGACTTAGGACCTAGGCCTCTCCCAGGCTACGCTACAACACCCTGTCCTCCGCCTCACGCATCCAGTCTGTCTTAGCCACCTTTTAAGGTTGTCGGTCCATCTAGCTGGGGGGTGGCTCACACTACGCTTGCCGATACGCGGTCTCCACTCCAGAACTCGTCTGCTCCACCGGCCATCGGTCCTTCGACATATATATGTATAACTTCATAAGATGAAGTCTAAATCACAAATTTTATATAGGTACCTTGGTAATTCAAATATTTATATGGGCATCCTAGATTTCCTAAATCAAACTTTGCAAAACAGACACATTATTATCATGCTGATATGGAAACAGTAATAAAAGGGTATCACATGAAGTCTAACGATGAGTCCTCGATAGGTACAGATTTTTTTTTCAAATATTGACGATATAGCTATTAGAGTATAAACGAATATTTAAACGACAAAAAATAAGTGCTAATATGTATATCTAATAAGTAGATTTATGTCCTTATGTACCGTAAACTACATATGTATAAAAACCCCCTAAAATAATAATATTAGATTTAGTTTAGAAGACTAAATCTAATAGTACCTATTATATTAGCAGGAAAACGTGGCTAAGTAATAACAGCGATCCATCAGGTTAAGCTATGCTTGCCGGGGTTGGTCCGTTGATGGGTGACCATCTTTACTTACCGAGATTTCTCCGTGCCTCGGAAAGTACGTTTAGCCGTTGGTCCCGGGTATCATTCGTGGATAAGGGGTATCATATTACCCAGTAACTGGGTTTGTGGAGGGCAGATAGGCAGTCACTCCATGTAAAATTCTAGTATTCAGCTGCATCCGGTTAGACTCCAACATAGTGGGGAAAAGGGTAGGCAGATTGATTGAATTTAGAAGACTGATAAACTAAGTTTTCAAAGCTTCCTCTCTCCTACTATTTTGCTGTGCCCGACAACCATAATGATCACATATAATTTTAAGTTACCACCTAAGTACACATTGTGGAATGCAAATAAAGTATTGAGTATATTTACCCCCATTGCAAACGATGAAGGAAAACATTATAGAGAATACACACGAGTGCTCCAATATAAAATTCTGAAGGTGTGTTACGAAAGGGTGACGGTTAAACCCAACGATGCATGAACTGCCGACCCTAACAGATTGAGTGCAAGGGATTTAAGACCCAATAACTTCACAGTACATGAAAAATAAATCGTCACACTTGTGTTGCTGTCATTCTGTATGTTCAGAGACATGTGAACAATAAAAATGTTTGTTGAGGGTTTATTTTTCTATAAATAGTTAGCTTGAGTATTTCTAGTAAGATAGTTATAAGTAATGATTTGTATTTTAAGTGCATAAAACAATAAACGCACCGAAAGTTACTTTAAATAAACGAAGTGGTTTAACAAACTTAACTAGGCTGAGAATCAGCACTTTTCGAACGTCAAAATTTCATAAAACAGTCCCCAAAATCCAAGGGCGGGGCGCCTTTCACGACTTCCTTGTGCTTTAGCTGGGAAGAAAAAGTGTCGCAACAAACTCCCCAGCAGCTTAGCTGTCTGTTGAATTAGCAAAAACTTGATTCTATGTAATAGTATGCAAAATAATAAAAATGATAAAAAAAGAACATGTTAAGTAACTTTTTCTTTAAAGTGTAACATTATTGCATAATTTATTTTATCTACTCAAATAGCGTAATATTCGAATTATAAACTTCAAAACAAGTTTATATTGACATATTTTATAAACACAATACCGAAATTTAAAAATAGAATCATATTATAACACTTTTTCTCTAACAAAATAATACCATAAAACAATTTTTTTTCTATTACGATACAGCGCTAATCCAAGAAGTTAATATCACCAAAGAGTTTCCATCAACTTTTGGCGGGGGACAGCAGCACCCACTGTAGCGCATGTGCGGGGATGTGCTGGTGCAGGCGACATTCATTTGTTTTGTAGTACTTACTGAATTTCGTGGGATTTTTAAATTTATTCTTGATCTTTAACTTTGATTTTTTATTTAGTATTTGTTTCAATCCCAATGTTTGATAAAGTAGTAGTAGTAGATAAAGTAGTGTATGAAACTGCACATAACTAGGTATTAAAACATTAGTGTGATACTATTAAAAACCTCACCTACGGCTCGGTTTTTAAACACACACTCATGTTTTAATACCCCTCATTATGCAACAGTTTCATAAACTACTATTATCTTTGTTTATTATCTTCAGTTGTTTCTATGTTTAACTCTCACGCTGTTTGTACCGTTTTGTCAATTTTATACTTAGTTTATATGAGTGGAAACTTGTAATTGGCCTTCTACATATTGCTTCTGACTACTCGAATGTATTAGCTGTAAGTTTTCTTAAATAAAATAAAATAATTTTCATTACGCACTACAAAACATTAAAATAAATTATTTGTCATAATATGTCCGCTAACACACGAAAATATATTAATACAAAACTATACTCAAGCAAAAATAAAAACGTAAACAGAACTTATTTCCCAATTAAAAGCGTCCAAGCATAAAGGGCGTGCCCGCTTATAATATATAAATATAGTCGATTATATATCTTGTTTCGATATTTTTATTAGCACGATAAGATGAAATCTTCCAACTTTCTAAACTCCACCGTAGTTTAATACAAAAGCAATGTTCCAAAAAAACTTTTTACAAAAAAAAAACAACCGACTTCCAAAAAAAAACACTACAAAGTGAAAAATAACTTTAATTTCGGAAGTCGGTGTCTTGGGTTTTTTGTTTTCGTTTTTTGCCACCGACTTCCGAAATTAAAGTTATTTTTCACTTTGTAGTGTTTTTTTTTGGAAGTCGGTTGTTTTTTTTTTGTAAAAAGTTTTTTATTTTTCACTTTTTAGTTATGGTACCAACCCCACCCACATTCGAATACCACTACCTGCTACCAGTGACAGGAACTTATCATATCATCTACATACTAAGTGGGAAAAAAATACCTATTTTGTAGCTAACTCAAAAACTACCCAAGCAAAGTTAATAAAATTTATATGGGACCAATTTGGGAGCATACCCTTTCAAACAAAAAAAGAATTTTCAAAATCGGTCCACAATCGACGGAGAAATCGGTGGACATACATAAAAAAAAAAAAAAAAAAAACAAACATACGCGTCGAACATATAACCTCCTCCTTTTTGGAAGTCGGTTAAAAAGTTACCAAAAACGCAACGCGTTATTAACACATTTTTCTTTCTTTCTTTCATTTACTTTGAAAATAATATAATATTGTTACAAATAGCGATCTCATCATTTGATTACTATCTCATTCATACAGTTGCTTGCGCTCCAAAAATGCGAAGACTCTAAACTTGGCAGGATCTCAAATCTGATTCGGGTCAGTGACTGAAACGAGGTTTTATTTGAGACCAGTCGTCTAGGAGTATAATTTTAACTAAGTTTTAAGTTCATAATGACCTCCTCTATATTTTATGACCAAGAGAGCTTTCCAGGTTCATAAGACTTGCTATAAAAATCTTAAAAGATTTTTAAATATTAATTACAACATCTTCATTACATTAAGATTTTTGAAACACTGCCGTCTTAATAAATCAAAATCATATACCTATTAACTGTCACAATATAACATAATATCACGTCTGTGTTGCAATATATTTTTCATATACAAACAAAACGTGCGCGTAAAATTTGCTGAAAGTATTTGATATTACAATTTTGAAATACCCAATTATATTAATTTTCGTAAGCAGGCACGTAATAAATAGCTGGTCTTGTGATATCTGTATTGATGGATAGCCTACTTAATAACAGGAAAACATAACAAGGAAATAACCTTCCCTGATAATTTGTTAAGTCTCCCCAGTGATTATATCTATGGCGTGGTCTATATACAATACGGCCGGTATAATTTGGCAGTTCCGAACTTTGCGCAGAAGGCTGCGTAATAAATTTTTTTAGAAACCAAATGGTGACATTTGGCGAGTGTGAGTGAGAGAACATGCGCAAAAGTCCGCAGAACCTATGTTCAGACCTGCTAAGTTATATCGGCCGTTTTGTTTCTATTTTATACAGGGAGTTTAGGACCAGGCACTCGGAAGACAATTTCCACGCAAACTCCGCCCCCATGCACTCCACCACTCCGCTATGTGCTAAACGCTAACACATCAGTAACACATAACATCACGCCTTGTTTCCCCGAAGGGTTGGGCAGAGGTGTCCCTGTAGCAGGTACACCCACATTTCGCCAGTTATGTTTAAGTCCCATGTAATAGGGGGCGAGCCTATTGCCATCAACCGGGCACAAATCCAGACTCCGAGCTGCTACTGAGAAATTTCAGATAGAAAAACCCAATAACACTTTGCCCGACCCGGGAATCGAACCCAGGACCTCATGCTCAGCAGTAGCGCTTGCGACCACTAGACCAACGAGGCAGTCTAACACATCAGTAATAAAGTTGAATATCGCGTGCGCTCTTTGGTCGTGTTCGAGCACGAAACTAAATGACGTAAGTCTCAATTCTTATTTCGTTTTTAACTAAAATACTAATTGATCTAGAGAAAAAATATCTTATATCTGGATAATAAACTATATTTTCTTACTGTCAATAATTATTTTAGATATAAAAGCCGAGTAATCTTGTTTTTTTTAAAATAATCTTTAAAAAAGACATGATTTTCGAATAAAAAATGAATCGAGCGAAAATGTTCCAATTACGTAACTGTCTTATATATGGAAAGACAAAGATCCAATAAATCATATACTAAAATTCCATTTCACATTCCAAATTAACATACAATTTAGGGAGCCTCCTCTTAATGAATACAACTCCCCGTCTTGTGATTCTGTACAGTTAATTTCGAATCTTAAGTTACGGTTTCCTAGAAGAGCAGTGGCCGTTACACAATGGCCGCAGTGACAGCTGTCATAAAAATGATGGCAGCGGGGTTTGACTTTACGGTGTCAAAAAAGCTCTCTAGGAAAACACACCAACTTACTTTCATAAATAATGTTTCAGTGACGTCAATGGTAAATTGCGAATGATATGTAGTGGCCACCGCTATTCTTGGAAACCGTACCCTTATCATGTGACTGCACACAATTCGATTACGTACTCATTTGTTTTTAAAGTTCGGATTGAATTTTAGAAAAAAACGTTTTTACAAAAAAAAAACACTAAAAGTCGGTCTTTGGTTTTACATTTTCGTTTTTTGCCACCGACTTCTGAAATTAAAGTTATTTTTCGCTTTTTAGTGTTTTTTTTTTGGAATTCGGTTTTTTTTGTAAAAAGTTTTTACTTTTCACTTTTTAGTTGTGGTAGCTATCCCACACATGTTTTTTCTTAAAATAATGCACTAAAATTTGACCAAGGTTTTGAGATGTTTTCCTTTTGACACTAGCTGCCCGCCCCGGTTTCACACGGGTAGCACTTAGTACTTATCGACGGCGCACCTACCTACCCTACCTACCCTACCTACCTACCCTACCTACCCTACCTACCCTACCTACCCTACCTACCCTACCTACCCTACCTACCCTACCTACCCTACCTACCCTACCTACCCTACCTACCCTACCTACCCTACCTACCTACCTACCCTACCTACCCTACCTACCCTACCTACCCTACCTACCCTACCTACCCTACCTACCCTACCTACCCTACCTACCCTACCTACTACCTACTACTACTAGGGTGGGTAGGTACGGTAGGGAGGGTAGGTAGGGTAGGTAGGGTAGGTAGGGTAGGTAGGGTAGGTAGGGTAGGTAGGGTAGGTAGGATAGGTAGGGTAGGTAGTAAGTGATAAAGATGGTCCACCCCAAACATTTATATGGCAAAACAACGTTTGCAGGGTCAGCTAGTACACATATAAAAACATTGTATATTTGTTTGGAAGCCCTTATAGATTATCATAATATTATGTGAATATAGTGCAATTCCAATAATATTCCTCCTCCTTTTTTCTAAGTCGCTAATAACCTGTTACATTTGCCTATAGGTGGAAAAAATTCTAGTTGGAAAACTCACAGATAATAAAATGTTTTTTTTTTGTCTATGAATTTAAAGGTCAATTGTCTGAAAAGTAATGCTAATAACTACACACAGTCATAAACTGTGTCCCTACGGTTCCATTAAACACTGCTGTAAAAATATATTTTAATGAAAGCAAACGAATAAGTGCCAAGTAAAATTGCCAAATCCCAAGGTTAAATAAAATGAAACGACTGTTATTATCAAAGAAATGTGAATGAGATAATTTATTTTCGCCGGAATTAATTCCGTTTCTATACGTAACATTTTCATTTATAGGCAAAACTGGATGTCACTTGAAATAACATTGTACAAAGACCCTATCAGCTAAGACAATATTTTTGGGTCTTGGCGAAATTGTGAAGGTAGTTTAGTTCAAACTGCCCAAGATGGCTTTTTCTTTTTGTTTGGTTCAAGATTGGCTGATAATCTTATTGTTTAAAAGACGAAAATTGTATTCCATTTACGTCACATTCGAACACTTGAAACGGCTTTTTTTTGTAATTTTTTTAAACGGATGTCAGATTTTCCCTTATTTGTTGGAGCCATTGTTATTCAAAAGTTACAAAGGCACGCTCTTCCCTAGGTGCTCTTAAGTTCGTTGCAGCGTTTTCATCCGAGAGCACCTAAGTTAACTGCTTGTTTGAGAGTGAATACAGATTTTTTTTCTACAAAATCTGTTCCTTTTTATGTCTGAAATTGTTTACTGAACAGCAAAATTGAATGTTAAAATTTTTACATATTAAAAATAACATGTTTGTGATACGAAAATCTTCAAGCTGAAGTACCCCAACTAACTTTATAAAAGCTTATAATAATTAATTTTTTTGATACTTAATGTCTTACTTAAACTTAACTGGCAAAATGTGGATGTATTATAGGTACACCTCTGCCTTACCCTTTGGGGGTCACAGGCGCGTGTTATGCTAAGATCAAGTTTTATGAATGAGAGACACAACAACTTTAAAATCGGAATAATTCGAGGACTTATGACCGTGCCTCGGAAAGCACGTTAAGCAGTTAGTCCCAGCTTCATTCGTGGATCTTCGACAGTCGTTACGAGTCATCAGAAGCGCGAAAGTCTGACAACTAGTCTTACCAAGGGGTATCGTATTACCCAGTTACCATCCGGTTAGTTTTGTAATGTAATGAAATGTAATTTATTAATTTTATTTTGTTTTGTTTTGCAGTGTCCTTACAGGGTGCATGTTTGAAACTAATTAATCTTATTCCAACCTCTGTACAACATGTTTGCAATAAACTGATTTGATTTGAGACTGGAAGTCGACCCCAATATAGTTGGGAAAAGGCTAGGTAGATTGATGTTAGAACTTATGACATTTAATCAAATTATTGCAATTTTTAACCGACTTCCAAAAAGGAGGAGGTTATATGTTCGACGCGTATGTTTTTTTTTTTTTTTTTTTTTTGCTTGGGTAGTTTTTGAGTTAGCTACAAAATACTTAGTTTTTTCGCACTTAGTATGTAGATGATATGATAAGTTCCTGTCACTGGTAGCAGGTAGTGGTATTTGAATGTGTGTGGGGTAGGTATCACAACTAAAAAGTGAAAAATAAAAACTTTTTGCAAAAAAAAACAACCGACCTCCAAAAAAAAAACACTACAAAGTGAAAAATAACTTTAATTTCGGAAGTCGGTGGCAAAAAACGAAAACACAAAACCCAAGACACCGACTTCCGAAATTAAAGTTATTTTTCACTTTGTAGTGTTTTTTTTTTGGAGGTCGGTTGTTTTTTAGAGTACTTAGTAGAAACTTGCGATCGTGCGTATGTAAACATAATTTAATACAACAAAAGGCTGAAAAGGCATTAAGTAGTAGTAACTTGATCATGAAGTCTTGTAAGTACTAGATTAGTGTAGGCTTAATGTTTGCTCGCCTACGTAAACGGATTTCGATCTAGTTTAGTGTCTATCAAATTGGGGATCGTGGTTAAATGATATAACCTCACGGTTCGGTCGAAGGTTAGGTAAGCTTCGCTTGCCGCGATCAGTTTGTGGGTGCCAATCCATTACATATCAAGACCCCCCGTGTAGTCAGAAGCCCATCTGACAATGACTCTTACCATGGAGTGCCGGGGTCGTCTTAACCATATTGGGCGCCAGGGTGCGAATATCAGCCTGCGCCCCCTTGCCTACGAAAAAAAAACTAAATTTTCTTGTTTATTTTTTTTTTAAAGTAAGTTGTACTTACTCCACAATAAAATAAGGTATTTTTCAAAACAAATAGATCGACTCCGCCTTGCGCCCGGGTGCTACGCACCCCTTGCACCCCCGGGTAAAGACGTTGTCGTGTTACTCTCAGGCAGTCGTTCCATGTAAAATACTGATAATCGGCTGCATCCGGTAAGACTGGAAGCCAACCCCAAAATAGTTGGGAAAAGGCTAGGCAGATTGATAGTGTCTATCAAATTAATTTCCAACAAATTGGCATTGAGGAAACAAATTGAATTACAAAATAATCCTTTATGCTGATTGAAATGATGATGAAATATCAAACCAATATTCGATGAATCTTAACTTTTTGACAACGCTTTTATCTTAATAATTTTAGTTGTTAGCAGCATCGCTTTAATTTTAATATTCTACTGCATTTGTCTGTTGTTATAAATACACCAAAGGCTCCAATTTAGATTATATTTATTTTCTTGTTTAAACATTGTATACTGTACAAGAGCAGTTTTATAATTACACCCCTGTATAAACCTTCTAATGTTCTTTGTTTTAAAACTCCGACTTTGTTTTTCTCATTTATTTTCCACACAAGGATTAAATACAAGCAAGTTTTATACTTAACTAATTTTGTGTTAGAAAACAACAATGTCACCTTGGTAAATTAATTACGTGAACACATAGTACCGTGTCTATTACCAACTTTCTTGTTTCTTAGAACTTAGACATCCCGAGTGTCTCGTTAAAGGTCTTTGACTTGTGAAGACGGTTTAATTAAAGTCTGTACGTAAGTAAAATTTGACTTCGATTGAAGATTTTTCACATCGTTTTCTAAAAGAATAGATGACAGAAAACCGATCAATCTTTAACTGAAGACGATTTCATTCTTTCCAGATGGTGGTAAGTAGTTTAGGAATAGTCAAATGGATTTGTTCTCAAGTGTCAATTTACTGGCTTGAGTGAGATCATGTCCAAGAGTTTTATCTCTAAAACTCTTGGACATGATCTCATTCAAGCACTGACTAAAAAAGAGACACTTTCATATCTCTATGAAAGTGTCTCTTTTTTAGTCAGTCAAACAAATGTAATGAAAGATTTTAAACAAATTTTCATGGTTGACGTTACATAATTATGACAAATATTTAATTGATGCAACACAAGCCAAGCCGACAGCGACCGGGCGGCGAACGCATGATCCAAGTTGGTCGCAGTTGTTTGGCTATTCAGTATTTTAGAACAAAACATGGAAATTACTTGGGGTTCGGTAAATATAAAAAGGTACATGCCTATAATTAACTCTTTCTAATTTTAATCCATATTTACATTCGTTTTTTGCATTTGTCATCATAAAGACTATGCTCTTATTTCTATAGATATATAGTTACGTGATCGGAAATGACATGACCATTCCGTTCCTGTTCACTCTTCTTGATTCGATGAAAATTTGAATTTTGCAAACATACATTAATACTTAAACGATTTCTGACAAAACCAAACATATGAAGCAAATAAACACAAATATAGTGTCCTTTGAATCCAAAACATTGCTAATAGACTTGTAAACCAAGATCAAATCATCAGAGTACAGTAAACTTTGCAACTCTGACACCACAGGTAAGTTCTTAACTCATTACCGCGAATGACTGTCGACCGATAACTCGCTTCGAATTTACGTTCGCTCCGTCGGAAGTTCGAAACTTTCTTCACGAATTCGGACGCTTGTTTGTGCAAAGTTTATTCGTTTATACGTATTTATCGTGATACGATTAGGTTCCTGGTCGTGTTGACTGCTTTGGTCTCTTGGTCACATATTGGACTTTTTATGAATGTGGTTCGAGGTTGGATTACGTTTGCGGTGTCAACATGAAAGACTACGAGAGTAGCCTTTCTTTTTTCGTTTTCATCTAATCGATTGTTTCTTTCTTTCTTTTTCTTGTTTGTTATTTTGACTTCAGCTTTGTGTTATACCGTTATATTGTCCTCGGCTAATGCTTCTCCAATATTATTTATTATTGTGAACGGTTCGAGATGGCAAAGTCATAAATTATCCTTCTTGGTAAGCGGATTAGGAATGCCGGAATTATTTTGTTTGTTATACAGATGTATGTCGCTGTCCTTTTTCCCTGATTTTATCTCTTAGGTATCTTCTACGATAACATAGAGATTGAAATATATTTGGTCCAACTCTTCCTTCATTTCTGTTTGGTCAACCACACGATGAATAAATTAGGTATTGTGGTTTGTGAGTTTGTGAGCTGATATTTTCCATATATTTCGATTGAACTGTGTTAATTTCAAAACAACCAATGTTTTTTAACAATTCAATTTTTTACTTACTAAAATTGTGCGTTGCTTTAACTAATTCCCTTGATTTCGAATTGCTATTTATTATCTGTGAATTTCCTAGTTTGCCAATACTTCCTTCGAATTACAAACTGCATGCGAGCATTATAACAATATCTCACTGCGCATCAAAACATTCACTAAATCCCTATTGGAAATACTCAGAATTTCTAAAACTAAGCAACCATGATAAATTGCCGGCAATGATGAGCAACGTATTGGAATTACTCATTTTCATTTTGACTGCACTGGACTCTCGGTTTTGGTATATATACTACACATAACCTCGAATTGCTGATTTTCAGTATGAATAAATTTAATTTATATTTTTGAACTGCTTCTTGGGCAGATGTAAGTGGATACAGTAAAAATATTGACAAACATACTTATAAAATAAACGTACATACCACCAACATTTATTTATTTTTTATCTTGCAATACAATTGTACGATATTGCTTTTTTATGTAATGTTAATTTTAATTATGTATTCTGAGCATGTGTAATTGTGTACTCAATCATGTGTAAGCTGTGTAATTGAGTGTATTACAGGATAATGTATATCTGTTACGGCTAAAACCCGAAGTGCGGCTACACCTAGTTTTAGCCGGCTAGAACTAGGTGCGGCCGGTAGCAGTTGGTTAAACTTGCCTAAATGGATCCTGGCACTCGCCGGCCGCTGCCGCGGCACCGCTCGCTTCGCTCGCTCGGCTCGTGCGGTGTGTTATGTGGTCACAGTTCTAACCTAACCTAACCTACCTTTCAGCCATTTTCATTTGCTACAACTAACTTTAACCAACTGCTAACCGCACCAAGTTCTAGCCGGCTAAAACTAGGTGTAGCCACACTTCGGGTTTTAGCCGTGACATATCTATTATACAAGTTTTTATTATTTTAAAAGGTGATTGTAATGTATCTCGTTGGTAAATCTTAAATAAATAAACTAACTTTACATACAGATGTCCCGACGCGCAAACTGTTACCATGGATTCAGTACATGATTATGAACAAATTTTTATATCGGTTATTAAAAAAAATCAAACTGTTCCATACATTTTGACCGCGTAGGTATTGCACTTTTCTATGAAACAATAGATAAAAAAAAAAAACAAAAATTGACTTAAAATTTCAACGGCGGGGGGAGTTCGGAATCATGTAGTAAATCTATGGTAACAGTTTTCGCGTCGATGTCCCTGCCACCCTGTATAGGTACACACAATACACATACATACATTAAGCAGTATAATTATCAAGGCCTTCAGTTTTCGTCATCTAGACTTTACTGTTTACGGATCAAATAAACCCCCATTTTATCTCGCATCGGACATTAACGATCTCATGTGAGTGCTCCAAAAATATCAATTTTCTCATCCCAAAAAAACATTTTCACGAATATTTCATAAACTACCAACGCTACACCAATGAACAATTACCACCCGGATAGCGTGTAAAAGGGGTCATAAAACACTTTTAAAGTTTTAAATTTTTAGTTAGTCAAGTACGAAGAGCTACACAAACGACGAGTTATGGATAGTATTTCAAATTTAGTACCAGTGTCTAGCATCCACATTATATGCAATCGCAAATGGAAATAGGTTCGGATCGAGCGAGCATCGGTATGCATATTTCATGGCGGTAACCTACTGCGAAGGATTGCGAGCGACTTATCAATATATGCATTTTCTCATACGAATTTGTGGCAGCGCAGCGTTAGCGAAAATTATTGGTTTATGAAATGGATTTTGTTGCGTTCTTTCGATACCCGGAAGTAGCAAACGTCTTCTTCTTTTAGAGTCGATGGTAAATACATGTATTATGTGTTGTGTGTTCGTAGACCCCTCTACGAACACACAACAGCCGGGAATCGGTAGCGAACGTGAAGAAATATCTTGGAACGTTTTTGAAATAATGTCACATGAAGGCTAGAGCAAATCTTTTAACCTTACTGTTTCTCATTTGCAATATTCTTTTAACCTTATTTAGCCCGTTACATGCCACACTTTTTCCAATTAGGTACATGAAATTACTAAAATATTTTATTTTTCATAAAAGGTTTAACAAAAATGCAAATGGCTACCCACTGATGTTTGATTTAAATATTAAATAAAATCTCTTTTAAAGGTAAAATCTCTCTTATAATTAAACTCCATGTTGCAGTATGAAATTCCCGTCCAATTAATCTCAAATTCAAGGAAGGCTTAATGGGGAAACAATTATTTGCACCTATAATAAAAAAATAAGATTAACAAATCCATCAATTGTATTACAAAGCCTTATTTAAAATTAAAATTATATGACGACACACCAGTAGTGCTTTCTGTAAAAATCTCACCGTGATATCTTAGGTGAAGTGAGCTGCCAATAGTGTCAATCCTTAGCAACTGACTGCTCACTTCACCTAAGATAACACGGTGAGATGGTTACAGAATAGCAATACAGGACCACCAGTGACTAGAACGGGGCTCAAAAAATTAGAGCTGGTTTAAATTAACAATGCTCCGTTTGCTGCGTTTATGCGTATTCGAATGTGTTTGTGGTTCTGAATGTACAATTGTACACTTTGAACGAGGCAGTTGCGGGTAGACTTGACAAAACGCATGGGCGGTCCCAGTGACACACCGATGCGGAAAACAAGTCTGAAGTAAATTTCAATTAAGTTGACATAAAAGCGTGCATTTTGACAGTGGGCAACGTCGCAAATAGATGTCAAATATTTCGCTGTTTGTTTCGCCCAGACAAGCGCTTTACTTTGTGTAAATTATTTCATCACCACTGCTCTCAAAACGGTGAAGGAAAACATCGTGAGGAAACCGGCATGTCCTAGAACCGAAAATTCGAAGACATGTGACATCTACCAACCCGCACTGGGCCCGCGTGGTGGATTACGGCCCACTCCCTCTCAAAGAGAGGAGATCTGTGTCCCAGCAGTGGGAACATTATAGACTGATGATGATGATGATGATTTCGCTGTTTTGATTAATTTGGCAATATTACTGTATGGAAATATGAAATATGGCTAATATTGATTTATGAAATGCAATAATTAATGTTGTAACACCAAATATTTAGTTTTAAATGTAAAAGAAGTATTTGGAAACTTTCCAAATACCATTTTTACACCTAAAACGGTTACAACATCAAATTCAGTGTTATAATTGCAATTCGTTAATAATATTCTAGTTCACTAGTTAGCGATATTTCATATTTCCATACAGTAATATTGTCAAACTAATCAAAACAGGTAAATATTTGACAGCTATTTGCGGCGTTGCCAAGTTTTAGAATGAACGCTTCTAATGCTGTTTACTTTGAACATTCGTAGAGCGGTGAAGGGTTCATATTCACAATAAACTCTTACAAGAATCCCGATATGAAAACTTTGACTCTTCGCTGTTGGCAGCTAGAGTATAGATTTCAAATTTCACCTCACAATCCGAGTTCTCAGCCACTAGTTGCTAGCTATCTCCAGCAATCGGGGTTCAATGCATTTCATATTAATTAATTAAATAGTGAGAAACTAAAGTTACTGTAGTGTACGCTACCAATGAAACCAGAAAATGTCCAGAATTCAGTTACAGTTCTAGAATCTTATTTAATTCTTCTAATTTTTTCGTGTGGTTAGTGACTAACCTGGTGTCTAGAGTTTTTATGCTGCCCATGGGCATCTGACTTGGCTTCCCATGCCGTGGAAAAACATCTTAAATGCAGGCAGGCATGCCGGTTTCCTTACAATGTCACCAATTAATTTTACTTCTGCCGGACAAAGAGTTGTTCTCATAAATAGAAGGGAAAGGGAGATATATCTATTAGACTCTATTTTGTTAAGTCCTTAGTACTTATTGAAAGACCTACACTGTCCTCCCATACCTAGTAACACTGTTATTTGAAAGTATTGTAAAAGCCAATTATTTTTAAAAGAGTAACCGTGGAGTTTCTTGCCGGCTTTTCTCCATAGGAAACGACCAATTGGAACCGTGCACCTAGCTTCTGACGTTTCATAAGTGCCCATGTAGGTTTATGTGAAATAAAATAATTTGAATTTGAGAATATTGCGGTTATTTTAATTGAGGTAACAAAATCCCGACAGTTAATGTATGAAACCTGAAAACATTGTAGCTTGCGAAAAAATCAATTGTGTAAATTTTTTAATAATATATTAATTCATCAGCCGTATCTTACAGGAGGTGTGCACTTTTGTTGTTTTTTTTTTTCGAAATTAACTTAATCAATTCTTAATTTCACCCAAAAAAAAAGCCTGTAACAATATCCTTAAGATAGGTAATACTTATCTTCTAATGAGTACCTACTTATCTTGTTTTTCGTATAGGTAGGTACTAATTCCTAGTAGCTTTTATCTTCTTCCTTGAGCAATGCACAGATGGCTCTTAGCCGGAAAATAAATGATAGCTTGCAGGCTTTTAGGTAATGTAATAATGTGTTGTGTGCTATTTTGCCTAATGCTCTTCTAATTTTATTATTTTTTTAGCTGTTGGGATCCTTGTTCTTAAATCTTTTCATGTGAGGAATATTGCGTCTGAAAAGTCTTAAGCCACTTGACTATTAACGTTAACTCTTCCAGATCTATCATAAAATTAATCAATATTATGTAGAAATTACTGTTTACATTTATGAGTTGGCCGCGCATTTGGACACACAAAAATATATATTTGAAAACGGTTCGTTCTCAGAGTTCCCAACACAAAGCCGCCGAAAGCCCCTTGAAAGAACACCACAATAGTTTGAGGAAACAATAATAATTGTTTCACCGCAAACCGGCTAAGCACAATATCCTACCAAATTAAATTTCCTGTACCGACAGACAGGCTGTTATTACTTGACGTGAACGTAAACCAGCCTGTTTATATTTAAGAGGATGTGAGCGTAGTTCAATACATCCTCTCAAAGGCCTTAATTTAGTGCTCGCTAAGGGTCGTTTAATGCAGTCAATTTTGTATGGAGACAAACTCCATACAAAATTTATTATGTCAGCAATCCGATAGGGGGATGTAGGGGAGGTCATTTGCAACCAAATTACCCCTCATGACCCCTATGCCAATGACATTTAATATTTTAAAATGTATGAAATAAAAATACAGGATGGCGGGACATCGACGCGAAAACTGTTACCATGGATTCAGTAGGTACATGATTCTGAACCCCCACTGCGTTCAAAACTCAAATCTGGATGTTAGATGCGTTAGTCAGACATTTCTCGAATTTTTTTGACATTTGCATAGGAGTCAAATGGGATAATTTGGTTGTAAATGACCTCTCCTACATCCCCTTTTAATAGATTGTAGACATATAACCAATAATCCTGTAAGTATACAGGATGGCAGGGACATCGACACGCAACCTACTACCATGGATTCAGTATATGAGGACGCCGCGCCGCGCCGCTGCGTTGAAATTTTTCGTCGGTTATTTAATACAAACATTGGGACCGCGTAGGTATTGCACTTTTGCATGAAACAGCAATTTTGTTTTAATAACCGAAAAAAAAATTCAAAGCATGGGGTCCAGAATCATGTACTGAATCCATGCTTAACGAGTTTTGCGTCTAAGTATGTCCCTGCCACTGTATATACTTCTAAAATATAATTTTTGAAGAAAATAGAAAGCAACTTTTTTACATCTTCTTTTTTTTAAATATAGTACCTATCCGAATCTCAGCCGAAGAAGTCCACTGCTGGACATAGACCTCCACCAAGCCCAGCGACACTGACCCGTTCTGTTCTATGAAAAAATCGTTGTTTTTAAGCTATTGCATAGCTTTTATCGCGGGCTTTGAGCGCGGCGACCGAATCAAGAAATTCCGTAATGTAACGAAAATAAAACCGTAACGAAAATAAAACCGCAACGAAAATAAAACCTAACACCCCCCACTCCGCCTACCATGTAATGACGGTTCCCATGACAACGTGATGTTGTCATGGGAACGTAATTTTTGTTTTATGTCATCACGTCATCATCGCAAGTGTAGCGTTGACAAATAGCAAGTATGGAGGTTACAAATGCTATGCAATAGCTTTACCGCGGCAGTTCCCGAGTGCCACACGTTTTTTTTTTTTTGTGGATTCCCCGACCTCGACCGTGTCCAAAACAAAGATGAATATGTTACAACCGTGTAGTTGGTGGTTCACGACCGAATTTCAAACAGTTCTGCCTGTCGCCAACCAAGGTCACCTCTGTCGGGGACGCGGTTGGCAGCCGTGTAGCAGGCCCTTTTTTTTTTGGTTGCGTAATTATCAAATAACTTCTCCTGCTCTGGGTGGAGCAGGAGGGCGTGTCAGACTCTCACTGACTAAAACCACCCGTGTTCCTTCAGTTGCCTGAATGTGTGTATGCCCTTTAATCTCTAAAAATGTGTTTGGAGTAGGTATAAATTAATCATATCAAAACAATAAAAAGTGTATTTTTGTTGCAGTCATTATGGTCATACATACTGACTGCAACAAGTACTATTTTAAATCATGTTTTCTTTAAATTTCTATCCTCTAATGACCATCAGCTGTTGATCAACAACTGATTGCTCCATTAATGTGCATGTACCTATAGAGGATATTGGCTTGCTGACCACTACGATTCCAATCTGGTGGATATTGCTATTGTAATTTTATAGTTATATAACAGTACAGGTGTTTGTGATTGCCCAATTGAATTATGCAATATGCCCCTGTTCCTGCATAATGGGTACGAGCGGCAATAACCTCCAACAGCTTAGGCGTTTGATTGTGGAGCAAAAGTTCGTGAATTCAAACTCTGTATTTGTTACAGTATTGATGTGAACTTACTCCTATTCAAGTTTGTTTTTTTTTTTCTGTAGTACATCTCTTAGCTGACCTCTGAGGTCATGACTACTTAACCGGTCAATCCTGTGGGTACCTTAAGCTGCTAAACTCAAAGCCTCCAGTCAGGGACTATTACACAAGGACACAAGAACTCGATTTAAATATTAGCTCCTGCACGCGTAGCATGACGCTTTCTATCTCTACGAAGAATAGACATAGCTCTTTCTATACAAAGTGACGTTTCGTTTCGTTTCGTTTCGACGGTAGTGTGATTGTGGTGTTTATTTGAATACTAACATAATTCTTAAGTATTTCTACTAACAAAAATATGGATCATTGTGTCTGAGTTAAATAAATTATTAATTAAGTTTCTCCATTTTTGACATCGCACCGTAGAAACCTTTCTACAATCGGTCATTTTGCCTATCGTTTCTAACGATCTTTGTCTAGGTCCTTTTACATGTAGACTATTTCAGAAGAAACTTTTCTATCCCAAACTGTCAAAATCACTAAGGTAGTGAAGACAATTTGATTTTGTAATCCCCATGCTAAAGACAGTAGAAAACTTTTTACTCGACGGCCACAAAGTTTACACGGTTATTTATTTATTAAAACTTTATGCACAAGTAAAAAAAATACTGTACAAAGGCGGACTTAATGCCTGAGGCATTTTCTACCAGTCAACCTTAGGGTGATGCAGAGACAAAACATGGCAGGTGCAACATAAATGACAGATAACTTGAAAATGAATACATAGTAATACATAGATACATAAATACATACATACATACATATAAACCAATTAAACTTTGTCAGGAGAAATAACGATAGGTAGAGGAGAAAACAAATCCAGCAAATCAGCGCTGCAAAGATTCTGCCAACTTTTCACGAATATGTTCACGTGCTTTCACTTTGAAAGATAACCGACTGGTTGCCATCCTGATGTTCAGAGGGAGCGCATTCCAAAGAAATACCGCCTGGACAAAGAAAGAAGAGTGAATAAAACCGGAGCGGTGAGAAGGACAACGTAGAAGACGATTGTTGGTAGAACGAAGATTTTTACTATGGGCAGAGCATAGGTATTGAACATGGGAAGTGAGGTAAGAAGGAGAAGTGGGTTTGTCGAGTATAGAATACAACATAGACAGAGCCCTCAACTCTCTGCGCTGACGTATGGGTAACCATTTTAAAAGCAATCGATGCGCAGACACATGATCATACTTACGAAGATTGAAGACGAATCGAATACAGTTATTTAGAAGGCGGTCAAGTTTATTGAGGAGATCTGCATTCAGGTCATAGTAACACACATCACCATAGTCTATTATGGGAAAGATTAGGGACTGTACAAGCATTGCCTTAATGTGTAATGGGAGAAGGTTTTTCAACCGATAAAGCGACCGCAGCGTTCCGGTGACTTTTTTACTTACAGTCGTGACCTGCTTTCGCCAGTTAAGACATGTGTCCACATGCAGGCCGAGGTCCTTAACATCGGAGCTAAACGGGATGACTGAGTTGTCAAACATTACAGGTGGCACAGTTAAGCCATTCAGCTTCCGCATACTATGAGTGCTCCCTACAATGATAGCCTGACATTTGGTAGGATTAACCGCCAACCCAAAACGATCAGACCAGCTTTTAACCACACCTAAATCCCGGTTTAGCTCCTCAGTCGCATCGGATATGTTATCCACACTAGCCTGGCAGTAAAGCTGCAAATCGTCAGCATAAAGATGATACGCAGTGCGAAGTTCAGTGGTAATGAGATTAATAAAATGGAGAACAAAAGAGGAGATAGTATACCGCCTTGAGGGACGCCAGCTGCAAGATCACACCAACCCGACGAAGAGTCTCCAGCACGAACAGACTGCTGACGCCCCTGAAGATAAGAGGAAAACCATTCCAATACGTCCCGAGAGACCATAAGATAGGAAAGGATGGATAAAAGGACTTCGTGACTGACGGTATTAAAAGCATTGGAGAAGTCAATTAACACTAAGACAGTAACTTTAGTGTCTTCCATTCCCCGCCTTATATCGTCAGTCACTTTAAGGAGAGCTGAAACGGTACTGTGCCCAGGCCTGAAACCGGATTGAAATGGACTGATGAGGGAGTTGCGGTGAATAAAGTGGGAGAATTGTTTATGAACACAGGCCTCGAGCACCTTAGATAGAAAGGGAAGGATGGATATTGGGCGAAAGTGACTAGGAAGAGAGGGATTGGGTATCTTAGGCAAGGGCCGCACAAGGGCTTTACGCCACAGGGAAGGGAAAACACCAGTGTAAAGGGAAAAGTTTATGATGTGGGAGATTGCAGGAAGGAGTTGTTCAAGAGCCGCCACGATCATATGGCGGCTGATATTATCACAGCCCACAGCTTTGGATTTAATGGAAAGGATTATCTTTTTGATCTCTCCCGGGTCGACTGGGGTGAAAACAAAGGGGTTAATATTGGGACGCGTCAGACCAGCAAGATAGTCGAGGGTTTGACATTTGGTTAGACTATCTAGAGTGGGAACAGTTGAGAAATGGCGATTTAGATCGTCCAAACCAATTGTGCTAGGAAGGTCCGAATGTCGCGATTTGCCGATGCCCAGAGTTCCAAGGAACTTCCAAATATCGGCAGGAGAAGAAGAAGTGATATTATTTAGGATATGGCGGCGTTTAGCGTTGCGTATCATCAGGTTACATCGATTCCTAGCAGCCTTAAACAAGGCCCAATTGTCATCCGAGCGATCCTTTTTAAACTTCCGAAACGCACGATCCCTCCGTCGCATTGCCATCCGAACTCCCCTGTTCATCCAAGGCGCAGGTGGACGCTTTAATTTGATTTTCTTGATAGGGGCATGGGCGTCATATAGCTTGACCACAACATCGTTGAACAATATGACCTTTTCCTCAACTGAAGCAGCTGCTTCCAGAGGTGACCAGTCAATATTGGAGGCATCTTGTTAAAGCCTCTCACCATTCATACGCGCAAAGGCACGCCTGTACTGAAACGTTGGTTTAGGTTTAGGGGGTTTAAAGACATAGGATACGAAAATAAGGTCGTGATGGGAAAAGCCTGGAGCATCGTGTTGACCATGTGAGGAAACTAGGGAAGGGTTAGAGGTCAAGATCAGGTCAAGCCAAGTATCGTCACTGACTATATTGTGGCAAAACATGCAGACTTGCTGATTCGACTAAATGCAGGAGTTTAAGGGACCGAGGGGAGTTGAGGGCGAGGAGGTTGGTATTAAAAATTTTAAAAATTTTGGTTGTCTAACTAATTCTGACTATTTCTAATCGGATTAAAAAGGTGTGGAATAAAATATGAACTAAAATTCACACCAACACCTCGAATTCAGATGCAAAAACAGTAGTCTCTTTTTTTTTCTTTTGCTTATATCTCGAAAATGGCGTGTCAAATCGCAAAAATAATGAAAATTTCGACCCCCTTTATAAAACGCTTAAACCCCTAAGACTCAACACGTAGGTAATCATTTTTCTTATTTTCCATACAAAAAGTGAAAAATTCCATATAAAATACTGTACCTAATTTTTTTTCTTCCTAAATACAATATTTTGACACTCTTGAGATTTTTTTCTGTAGTTGACGTGACTTTATATCAATAAAAATTGAGAATCAAACAGAAAACAAATCTGTGACAAAACAAAGAATTCTGAATCGAATTATGAAAAGAGTGAATTTCGTAAAAAGTGCAGTTGAGTCTTTCTACTTTCCTGCCGTCCTGTCTACACGGAACGTCATTTTTGTCTATTCTTCCGTCGACAAAACTCGTTTTTACGGTGGTCATGCTACGCGTGCTGCCTTTATAAAAATTAAAGTCAGTACAAAGGAAATCAGTAAAACAAAATTTCGGTCGGGTTTTTTGTTTGTGTATTTTATTTTAAACTCTTTGGTGTATTATATTTTTTAAACGTCTCGTCTAGCCCTTCATTTTTATTTAAAAAAAAAAATTGAAGGCCTTACTTGTTGATGTCTAAAATCCGCCATTTTGATTTTATAAAAACAAAACTTAGCCTATATACATCGCGCGGCCTACACGAGTCGATAGACATCTCATGTATTAAGCCTCGTGCAGACTGGCATTACGTGACACGGGTAATTGTTCTACCGTGAAGTTTTCTTAGAACTTGTTTTCTTAGAGTCGCGTCGCGCCAGTCTGCACAAGGCTTTAAAATCCATCCAGCCGTTAGGATCCTTCGAGGGTATAAAGAGGGTATTTACTTGTTTTATACAAATGTTAGTTTAAGTACTTACATTTGCAAGCAACACAAGCAAGTAAATTATACTTACAATATTCAAGATAAGGAAGAGCGGAGTCTCGTAACACAGGCTTATTTGCTTAAAAGGAGGCTCCAATCGCTAGTTGTTAAGGCGAAAGCATCAAGGTAGCCCGCCAAATTCAAATTTTCTTACGTTTTATGCAATTTGCAGGTCAGTATTAGGTTGCATGGTGATCTTAATATGATTCGCGACCATATCAAATGTATAATTATAGAATTATAATCATAAAAATCATCAATACAACTCTCTGAGTTCATATAATCCTATTGAATTACTATTTTTTGAAATCATGTCATTTAGAATTATGCTAACTTGTGGTATTGTGTTGCTGATTCTCAGGATTATAATTCTGTAAAGCCATATTTGTTACGGTCGCGAATCATATTTTAATCAACATACTACCTGACACTGACCTGCAAACTGCAAAAAAAACGAAAGAAAATTTGAATTTCGCGGGCTACCTTAGCGGGCTACCTAAAAATGGTTTATGATTTTAACGAGTACCTAAACCTTAAAGGGGGATGCCTTTAAGGTTTAGGTACTCGTTAAAATCATAAACCATATTTTTTTTTCATAAAAAAATCCACATACAAAGATACATATGTAGATACTCATGAAAAATATGCTGTCGCGTAGTCGGGTAAAAAGATCGCTTTGCGGTAATCCGACATTTAATTATCGCCACTAGAGAAGGCCGTTATAAAACACCAGAATCCATATTTATGTCACCTGCATTGATGAGCAACGTGCAAGCCACATTGTTATTAAAATCACGACATAAATGTTCAGGAAATTATGGCACAACCCTCATTTGTCGCTGACACGGTACAAAATGGTTGAGACTAAATGAGAATCCTTTGGTGGCACGAGATTTTGAATTAAATCCGTGGCATCACTGCCGCTGTAAGCATTACACCACAGAATAGTACAGAAGGTTGGCTCCACACAATAAGCGAAAACAGGAGCACGCACACATATTCCATATTACGTACTTTTTAAGATAAATAAAAAAAAACAGTGGCTTTCCGGGAGTGTCGACAGAAGTGAAAACTTGAACTATTTTATTGTGCAGAAAATAATGTATCGCGCGTTGATGTCTTCTTAATGGTTAAAAGCTGGTGTCGTAACAGTGTCGCGAAATTAATTGTTTAGTCTCATCTCAAAAATGCCCACCGCGCCTAAAGAAGTTTTCACTTCAAAAATAAAAATAAATGCCTGTTTCCAATTGATGTTATTACTACTCAATCGAATATTAACTCTAAGCTAGTCAGAATGACAAATACTATTGAAAAAGTCCTAAACATTTGAAGTTGTAGCGCAAACTGAACTTTATATGTGGCTTTTAAAGTTGTTTTTCCAAAAACACGTATTGGTTTACTTATATTAGATGCATACGTACGGCGCGGCGGTCTCAGTCTATCTCAGCGGAATGCACGCCGCGAGAGCACTTGCATTCGCTGTGCGTGACACGTGTCTGTGTGCGTGCGTTTTCGCTCGTTGTGTTCAGCTTACCTTCTGTATAATCTGCGGCATTGTTGTTTGCATTACACACATATTCTAGTCGGATGGGTTAACAAGAACATTGTTAATGCACCGCACACCGCTTGTTGGCTTCAGCCGCAAACAATGTTTTTATAAGAAATTCTCAGTAAACAGGTGTAGTATTTGAAACTATTTGTATGCCTCTGTATGCTTGGTATCGCTTGTTGTTGTTCTTTTGTAGTATTTGTTTTTAAAATTGTTTACATGTATACAGGGTGTCTCAAACGTAGTGGTCCAAAGGCAAATGGGGTAAAGCGGAGGGGCTCCTATCATTTAAAAACTTCAGCGAAATCTTTCTAAGCCCAGATAAACAAAATATGTACCATCGGGGTAACGCATATCTAAGCAATTTGAAAACAAAATCCTGTGCATATGACTCTTTTTTTTGAGGTAATAGCGATACTATAGCAGCCGAGCACTGCAAACAAAAATAGTCCTTACAGTGTACAGATATGCGTTTCTTCTATAGTACTACCGAGTAAGTTTCGCTAAAGTTTAATGATAAGTTAGAAAAGATAAGTAAAAATAAAATTTGAAGCGTTGTAAAGACACACTGAATATAAATAGGAACATAATTTTGTACCTAAACTATCAAGGCCAGATTTTAACTGGCTACGTCGACAGTTTTGTTCACAGAGTCGAAAAATCCAAGTGAAAGTGTTTCTTGAAAATGATTGAATTTGCGAAAATATCTGAACTGTTGAGAATATCCCAACTTTAAAATTTTTAATTGATTGGTGGCTACCTCCGATTTACCCCATTTGCCTTTAGACCACTACGTTTGAGACGCCCTGTATTCTTATCAACATTGTTAATAAAAACCTTTTAGAAAGAGAGTGGACAATCGTTTTCTTAAAACATTATATCATTTTCATCAGCGTATAGCAATCCATTGTTTGAAATACCTAAGACCTCTCCAATTGCCTACCTCAAACAGCCTCCAGCTATTCCGTGATTAAAAAGTCATATTACTATCATCATCATCATAATCATGGCTTTTCCCAACTATGTTGTGGTCGGCTTCTAGTCTAACCGGATGCAGCTGAATATCAGTATTTTACTTGGAGCGAATGCCTATCTGACCTCCACAACCTAGTTACTAGGTAACACGATACCCCTTGGTAAGACTGGTTGTCAGATTTTTGGGCTTCTAACTACCCGTAACGACTGTCAAAGATCTACAAATGACAGCCGGGACCAACGGCTTAACGTGCTTTCTGAGGCACGGAGGGGTCTTGGTATGTAAAGATAGTCACCCATTCACGGACCAACCACGGCAAGCGTAGCTTAACCTGATCGATCTAACCCGTGCGGCTGTTATTACTTAGCCACAAGCCCCTCTCTCTCTCTCGTATTACTATCATATATCTCCATAATTCGTTTTTGACAAACCTTTAACACTATAATCACTACAAAAGGAATTCTTAATTAACTTGACAACCGCAAGACTAAACAACACCTTAACAACATTCTGACTCCATTTACAAAGTTCTTAAACTTTTGTCTATTAGGTACCTTAAAAGACCTTTATACGTTGTAAACGTTAATAGGGTTCAACACGGGTTCAGTACACGCAGAATTTCTAGACGAGATCCAGACAAAAGCTAAGTGGCTCTTTAATGTGTGGGAGCTAAGAAGGGGTATATGCAAATTGTAAAATAATCCCTTTATATTTGTGCAGTTCGTGTAATAGCAGTTAATAAGACTCCGGGGATTTTTCTCATGAATATGAATTTATGTTTCTTAGTGTATGGTAATGGAATGCTTGCTGGTGTGTCTGTATGTGTTGTGGTTTGTGTATGTTTCTTATTAGAGGCAACTTACTACATACATTCACATTTAGCATATGTTGTATGTATATGCTGGGGATTATAATGAAGAGACCTCATAATTATGAACATTTGTAGGTACATATAACCTTTAATTGCCGTAATGGCACAAGCAGTTTACCTCATTAATATAGCTTACAAAATCCGCCAATAATCTTTGTTGGCAATTTTTTGCCGGTGTTGGCGTCTGCGTCTGTTTACTTGTCTCAACGATGCCTAGACTACCACAGACACTAAAGGCATAGACAAGTAACTGATGTTACGTTGGGTGCAGACACACGGATTACATATATTTAATTTTTTAATGTATTTCACACATCTATTTTTTTATTTATTTAGTATCTATTTCTGTATCTATCTATCCGTGACATCACTGCGGGGCCTATCAGAATACCAGCACTGCGACATTTAGGTATTTTTTAAATGTCGCAGCATATGTTGAGATTGGAGCCTTTTGACCTCGTACAGGACTTTCTGCATTTATTTTAATTTTACTTTGTTATTTTTTTATTAATGTTTAGTTTAATTTGTGATTTCCTGTAAGAGTCTCAATAAAAACTTTTTCTTTCTTTCTTTCTCAAGTTCATTTATTTGTGACAGCAATTATTTTCGTATTTAAACTAAAGATCCAAATCCTCATATCAACAGTTCAAAAGCACCAATACAAAATATGTTCTAGTAAACTTTATCTCCACTAGAGAGTAACAAACCAATTTATTTTCCAATTTCCCCCACACTTTACACAAGACTGCACAATTTTCAATTGCAAAAAATCCCTTCTAAATAGGAGTTTTGTTGGTATACTAATGAGTGTTTCCCCTTTCCTTAATAAGCCACAACAAAGCCCCGGATCACTAGACCGTGAAGAAAGTAATTGAAGATCATACGTGATTGGAATAACTCGGGGGAAGGAAATGGAGGGATCAGTTACGAAAAACCCTATGAGATCGCTTAGAAAGTTAGAACCCTTTGAAAAATTAATAGAACGAGGGAAAGTATGCAAATTATGTAGTGCAAGAGATTTTAGGGATTTGGAGGGAAGTTAATATAAGATTAATAGAGGGGAACCCTGATATTATTTTGCTGGAATCTTTTTTCTGAGGATTTTTGTTTGTCTTGATGGAATTTTTCTGTATAAAAATAGATAATGGATTAAAAAAGAGAATAACTAAATGCATAAAAGAGCTTTTGATAACATAAGCTCTGATTGGAAGCGTGTTTCAAACAGATTGGATGTTGTAACTTAATGGAATTTAATAAAGTTATAATAAAAGTGTCAGCTCACGATATCATGGCGACTGACAAACAAAAACAACATAATTAAAAATAACTGAACTTAATACTTTGATCTCAAGTCTGAGCACGTTACAGATGCCAAAACTTTAATAATATTAATCTTTCCACAAAAGCAGTACTTTTCATTACAGATAATGCTATGTCATCTGCATCAGCTGTTAGCGCATTTTCAAGTAAAACTTCTGAAGTCATGTGAAGTCTAGGTAATGTGGGATCGTCAGAGATGAGCTTGTTGGAAACTTACAAATATTTTGGTTTTTGCCACTAAAGTTTGTAAACGTGACCATTTTGGGTTATCATCCAAAATTGTAATAGTTGCAATGTTTCAATAGCTAAACCAGCAATGATAGCTTAGTCATAGTGGTGTGACCGTTGAACTGCCAAGTCATAGGTCTTACGTTCGAACCCAAGGCACGCACCTCTGACTTTTTTCGATTCATGTGCGTATTATATAATAATCACTTGCTTAAAAAATCGTGAAGGAAAACATCGTGAGGAAACCGGCTTGCCTGAGAGATATTTCTCGACGGCATGTGTAGCCAAGTCAGAAAGAGGCCCATGGGTGACATAAAAACTCTGACATCAGCATGTCGATTCTGTAAAAATCTCACCGTGAAAACTCGCGTGGAGTGAGCTGTCAGTGTCATCTCACTGCTGCTAGGGATTGACCAAGCATTACATTTACAATCATAATCGAGATTTTTATTTAAAAAATATGCAAATTCTATTGATCATTTTATATTATATTTTAAAGCTAATATTTATGTGTCTAAACATTACTATTTAGGGTGGTTTTAAATAAAATAGCAAAACAGATATTCAGGCAGAAACTAGTATTTTGTTTTATTCAATTTTTTTCCTATAGGTAGCCGCCTAAGTACCTACTCGTACTAGTCCCTTTATTATAGCCTGAGGCGCAAGTGCGTTACGTAAGTAGGTACCCAATAAATAAAATAAAACATACCTACCTACACGTTTATGCTAGCTACTAAAGAAAATGCACATAGACATAGTTTTTTTATTATGAACCCATTGAACTGATTAAATAAACGCAATCCCATAACCCAATCGCGATGTGTTTTGAAGAACCGATTGTGTATCGATTCGAATAAAGTCGAGCCGACTGTCCGACGTTGTTATTTACCCAAATCTATTCAATAAGAAGAGAGATTCAGTGATCGAGTGCTAATAGTGTGTAATTTAACCCCACACAGACTATGTGGGAACCTATTACCTAAAAGATGTAGTAAGTATTTTAGATTAAAAGTCGTGCGGATTATATGTACCTACCTAATATTTTATTGTAGACAACCTACCTACAGGTTGCCAATAATAAAATAATAGGTATTCATCAAATCATTACAAAATTCAACAGATGACATTCTTGCAGCGCGCGCACCGGCTCACTTCACCACGTTGAAGCGGTAAGAATCGCGTAATATGAATATGTTCACGCCGCGCTTGCGCGCTAGGCACTGTCCTCAGACCAAAATAATAAAAAAACCAAGACAGCGCTGTCAACTGTGACGTAAGCCGGTTTCGTAAAATGTGTGCACACAGTGAGGTGTAAATGGGTACGTGTGAGCGTGACTTATGACGTGTATGAACAGAGCGGAGATGTAGCTTTGGCATACCTCACAGTATTGTTCGCAGCGCTCTGTCTTGGTTTTTTATTTGGTCTGAGGCACTGTCATTATCACATTGAGGTGTTTTTTGCTTACCTACTAGGTACATAGTTATTTAACTTGTATCGCGTCACGTATGTGCACTAAATACCAACGTGCAATAATTACCTTCCTCCATAATAACTAAACGATGTGCCAATATTAAAATAATATTCATCTTATCTTAATTATCATCATACTAAATTCAATTGACACTTGCTCACTCCACCTCGCCGAAGTGAAGTGCTGTTACCATGGTAACGAGAATCGCGTGGAGTGAACTTGCTCACGCCGCGCATGCGCGGTTCCATCAATATCATATTTTTTTTTATTTTCCCGCGTTGTGGTCCATGCCCCTAAGCGTATTCGTATTCAGAGACAATAATTAGTAGGTGTGTACCTAATAATTTAAATGCTTTTAGATATTTCGATGTCTGAATCATACCGTTTTTGTACATTTAAAAAAGACAGTTTATTGCCTACATTTTGTTTTGAATAATTAAACAGTTTGTTATCTTACTACTTGTTTAACCTATATGTGGCTATAAGTAACGCGTCACGTACTTATGCGCACTCGGAACATTAAGAAAATGCAATACCAACGTCCAATAAGTACCTACAGCTAATATGAAGCGTCTTCTTCAATGAGTTGTTTAATATGGTCTCCTCGTAGTCCGTGCATAGGTACTTTTATTGTTTGATAAAAGTATGAAATTGAACCTATTGTCAGCTGATGACTCAAATGCAATCCGAAACCTAGCGTGATGAGATGCGCTATTATAAGATTTGTGTAGGTAAGTATTTAAAAAGATGTGCGGATTACAAATACCTACCTACCTAATATTTTATTGTACCTACTTACCTACTAAACGTTGCCAATAATAAAATAATACCTACTCATCAAATCATATTTTCATCTTCATAATAATATTATGTAAATCTGACAGTTGTAGCGCGCGCAGTAGGCACTCACTCTACCTCACCGAGTGATGTTGCCTAGGCAACCACCGCGTGGTTTCCATGGAAACCACAAGAATCGGGTGAAGTGTTCACGCCGCGCTTGCGCGCTGCCATATTTTTTTTTTTTAATTTTTTCTCATTGACGGCCATGATCATAAGCCTATTCGAGTTCAGAGACAATAATTAGTAGGTGTGTACCTAATAATTTAAATGCTTTTAGATATTTCGATGTCTGAATCGTGTGCGTTACCCAGGCCAGATGTTGTCGAAAATGGTCATTTGAATCTAATAGATAATTAGTTTTGCGGCTTCTATAATTGTTGCGCACATTTTTAAATTTGTTGCGCTTATAGTTTTTTAATTATTTCACAAAAACATTTCCTGCTGGGGTAACGTTATCCCAGCCAGACCTTTTTCTTTCTAATGGGAATATTTAAATAAATACTAGCTATAAAATTAGTTGTCTAGATGAAGTAAATGTTGTGCCTTATTTTGAATTTGTTCTTTCATCGGTTGCGAAGTTATTCGAGATTTTGCTGGGGTAACGTTTTTGGTTTTGCTAGATCTTTGAAACGGTTAAGCGGATTCTTATCATATTTTGTACATGACTTCTTAGGAATTAGTTTAAATTTGTTCTGCAATAAAAAAAACAAAATAATGCATAGTTTAAAGGTTATTTCATTAAATAGAAAAACACTTCAATTGGTTCCAGCACTCTCAATAAGAGGTCTAAAGACTTACTTTAAACGTTATTTTAAAGCTTGTAAATGCCTTCAAATGTATGTGAAGTTTCATTAGTATCCTGTAAGTATTTAACAAGTTATGATGATATTCAGTTCTTCACGAGCACGGTCTTGATGCGCGCGGTGTTATTTGGCCACTGGATTGGATATATGAACTGAATGTTATGTCAATTATTAGTTGTTTAGTTCAGTTGTATATCAGTAAAATTTCAGCGTAGTACATTGGATAATTAATGAGATAATACGATTAAAGTCATTAGGAAGTGAATGACCGAGGTAAGCCGACCAAGTTTAGGTGGTTACGAAAAAGCGAAATCGTAGAACATTATGGTACCTTCTAAAATATGTAGGATAGTGTTACAAATTTAGTACAGACATGTACACAAGTTTAAAAAAAATCTACATGTTTATTAAAGAATTTTTATTAACAGGTAAAATAATCATTTCAACTGAACTTTTAAAGTATTAATAAACTTATACTTAAAAACAATCACAGATTAAAATTACAGATAGTAATTTTGCTATTTTGAAATTTTCTATTAGGTACTTTTTATTTAAATTATAGATTTCAGTATACACAGTACACAGTTACCTACAGTTTTTATTTAAATATACACATATTGGAATGTGTAATGATCACAGACAATAAATTATATATAATGACTTTTTTCAGTTAACTCTAAACTTACGTATGTCTACTAATACCTACTTATATCAATTAAAATCACAGATCAAAGGTAATATTAAATGATATCACAATGTAGTAAAATGCTCACAGTTAGTGCTACTGTTTTGTTGTCTCATTTAGCTCTCACGCACTCGATAAATATTTGCAAAAACAGGAAACGGAACTGCCGAAGCGCACGCGCACTCTACAAGATGAATTATGTGATTATGGAGCATGTTTAGTGCGTAATGCAAACAATGAATTACCCCTTCACCCCACCCCTCCCGCGTCCCACCGAACGACATGTTATATCGGTGATTTTTGATAAGTATGTGCAACTGGAAGATAATAATAATGTTTTCATAGTACAGATATTATTATATTATTATGTATTTAACAGTGTACGCGTCTGTACCGAAATTGTAAGGTGTATTATACTAAACATTTCAAAAGATAGCATAATGTTCTGCGATTTCGCTTTTTCGTAACCACCTAAACTTGGTCGGGTTACCTCGGTCATTCACTTCCTAATGACTTTAATCGTATTATCTCATTAATTATCCAATGTACTACGCTGAAATTTTACTGATATACAACTGAACTAAACAACTAATAATTGACATAACATTCAGTTCATATATCCAATCCAGTGGCCAAATAACACCGCGCGCATCAAGACCGTGCTCGTGAAGAACTGAATATCATCATAACTTGTTAAATACTTACAGGATACTAATGAAACTTCACATACATTTGAAGGCATTTACAGGCTTTAAAATAACGTTTAAAGTAAGTCTTTAGACCTCTTATTGAGAGTGCTGGAACCAATTGAAGTGTTTTTCTATTTAATGAAATAACCTTTAAATTATGCATTATTTTGTTTTTTTTATTGCAGAACAAATTTAAACTAATTCCTAAGAAGTCATGTACAAAATATGATAAGAATCCGCTTAACCGTTTCAAAGATCTAGCAAAACCAAAAACGTTACCCCAGCAAAATCTCGAATAACTTCGCAACCGATGAAAGAACAAATACAAAATAAGGCACAACATTTACTTCATCTAGACAACTAATTTTATAGCTAGTATTTATTTAAATATTCCCATTAGAAAGAAAAAGGTCTGGCTGGGATAACGTTACCCCAGCAGGAAATGTTTTTGTGAAATAATTAAAAAACTATAAGCGCAACAAATTTAAAAATGTGCGCAACAATTACAGAAGCCGCAAAACTAATTATCTATTAGATTCAAATGACCATTTTCGACAACATCTGGCCTGGGTAACGCACACGTCTGAATCATACCGTTTTTGTACATTTAAAAAAGACAGTTTATTGCCTACATTTTGTTTTGAATAATTAAACAGTTTGTTATCTTACTACTTGTTTAACCTATATGTGGCTATAAGTAACGCGTCACGTACTTATGCGCACTCGGAACATTAAGAAAATGCAATACCAACGTCCAATAAGTACCTACAGCTAATATGAAGCGTCTTCTTCAATGAGTTGTTTAATATGGTCTCCTCGTAGTCCGTGCATAGGTACTTTTATTGTTTGATAAAAGTATGAAATTGAACCTATTGTCAGCTGATGACTCAAATGCAATCCGAAACCTAGCGTGATGAGATGCGCTATTATAAGATTTGTGTAGGTAAGTATTTAAAAAGATGTGCGGATTACAAATACCTACCTACCTAATATTTTATTGTACCTACTTACCTACTAAACGTTGCCAATAATAAAATAATACCTACTCATCAAATCATATTTTCATCTTCATATTATTAATAAGTAAATCTGACAGTTGTAGCGCGCGCAGTAGGCACTCACTCCACCTCACCGAGTGCTGTTGCCTAGGCAACCACCGCGTGGTTTCCATGGAAACCACAAGAATCGGGTGAAGTGTTCACGCCGCGCTTGCGGGCTGCCATATTTTTTTTTTTTTAATTTTTTCTCATTGACGGCCATGATCATAAGCCTATTCGAGTTCAGACACAATAATTATTAGTACCTACCTAGGTATCTATTTATTTCAATAGATACTTTTAGATAATTTAATGTCTAAATCCAACCTTTTTTTATTTATTTAAAAAGTCAGTTTAGTACCTACCTTCATTCTGTTTTCAACAAATGGATTTTACTTAAGAGGTGAGACTGAGCCACTTCATAAAGCTTGTTTTAAGCATGTACCTATTCAGTGATTAGTTTATTGTTTCTTTAACCTAAATAAATAATATGTACGTAAAAAGCACATAGTGATATCCCATCATCTAGATTGGTTGATAAACCACAGTACAAGATACAAACCATATACCTAACAAATATTTAGGCACGTCTGTGGATGGTACCATCTTTACATACCGAGACTCCTCCGTGCCTCGGAAAGCACGATTCTACTTTATTAAGTGTTTAGTGTGTACATAAATAAATAAATAGAATTTATTCATTTGTATCACATCAAAAAAATTTGCTAATACATTTTTGATACTGAGCCAGCGGCCTCCAAAGGTTCAACTTCTTGATGGAACAGAGGAACGGAGTGGCGTCGGATGTGTGTGTACTGCAGGCCACCACCGCTGGAAAAAATGGTAAGCATTTATTAATATTTGATTTATTTAGGTAATCCCTCCACTGATCAGAGTATATTTTTTTAAATAATTTACTGAACCACTTAATCAAATTGTCATTATCATCAGTATAGTAATGAAGTACTTGCATAAGTATGTATAGCGGTATGATTTATTTATAATACTCAGTTCAATCAATCATTTTGAGTAAGAACATAACAATGAGTTGCAACATTTCTTAATTCCATGCTCTAATTTATTTGCTCCATATTATGTAAACGTTTATCAAACATAATGTGTGAAATAATGAGTGTACCTACTTACCAGGATTGATGTGATCAAATCAAGTAGAGGCGGTGTTCCTTTTTAGCAACTGCAGGGACGAATGGCCTCATCTGCTGAGAGGTAGAATATTTATCAGATTAATAATTTACACTTGTTCAGAATGTGTGCCTATCTTTTTTTTTTTCGTTATCTTATTTTGCCTACTGCTGGGCAAAGGCCGCCCCCATACTTTTCCAGTTTTCTATAAGTTGTGCCTTTGCCGGGCAATCAGTCACGAACGAGAACGTGAAACGCCAGCGTTTCTTAGGCCTACCTCGGTGACGACGCCCGTCTTCGAGCACCCACCGTGTGGCGATCGTGGCCTATACATTTACCTTAAAATTATTATTATCACCAAGTTAACTAGATACCTACTTAGGTACTATTTTGGCATACTTACCTGACTGACCACCACTCGTTCTTGCAAAGCTATAACCATCAGACTGTTGATCTAGTTCACATAATATTATGAACAGTAGGTAATGCGGGAATTGAGGAATCCATTTCATCATCATTATCATCATTTCAGACGAAAGACGTTCACTGCAGGCCACGGCGCCACAATACGCGCCAAAATTTTGTTTTGAATAATTTTAGAAAAACTTTTACCAGTACATGAGAACATTATGTCATATTACTATCAAATTCACGATTACACACTAAGTAATAATTATTGTCACTGACAAACCAATTCAAACCAAGTACTAACTAAATTCAAACTTTCATTTGTTTATTTTGTAGATAATTTTGGAACTCCCTGAACAAAATGTAGCCTGAAGTTGCGGAACTTACCATAGACATTTCCACCCACAGATTACTTTGTGTTCGTGTTTCCACCACAGATGGATATGATTAGATGAAGTTTAGCAATCGGGAAATAAGGATGATTTTAAAATAAATAAATAAAATAATTGTTTACAAACTTAGCCAAAGTTCTAAATTCTAAAAATCATTTGTCTATTTTAAAGCTTCAGTTTTTGTCAAACTTGGAACGTTGTGGTGTGAGCCACCAGTGCTGCCAACAATAATTTTAATTGTTAAGATTTTTGTCACCTTAAAATAACACCGTACCGGAATTTGTTTCCATGATAATTATAAATTCAGATTAGTTAAAACTTAAATGCTTACGCACGACCACGATTACATGATAAAAGGTGTAGCAATAAAATAAAATAAATAATTACACCTCCAGCTCGTGGAGACCATATGTACGTGGTGAAATATGGAACTACATGAAATTAATAATAATACTGGATTTTACAGATTTTTGACATCATCATCCAGTAACTTCTTAACAGTTTGTGTTTGTTGAAAAATTCGTTCATCTGACATTCAATTATCTAATGACACGTTAAAAAATCAAATATAACATTCCGTTATCAAAATCGAAAATTTACTGTGGACGCAGTTTTTCTCGTTTCTTGTTTTCATAAAGAACTAGCAAAGCTGTAACAAAAAAAAATCGTTTAATCTATGGTTGGAAAAACCATAGATAATTTTTGGCGGTTTTCGTCCGTAAGTTTTCGACTTTTCAGCTTTGCGTCAAGTTTATTCAGTTTCGATTTGTGGCGGCTTAGTTGCGCGTAAAGTTTGCGTTGATTAATTTCCGTTCTTATCTTCTCAATGATTTTAAAGTGTATTATTTTGCATTGGTAGTTCAAGTTAAACAACAAGTGTTGTATCGAATATTGTATTAGAATAGAATAGAATAGAATAGAATAGAATATATTTATTGTAAAACATGAGTATACATCAAATAATATGTGCAAGGTCTTAAAATAAACAGGTAGATCTGCATGTTTTGAATATAGATTTAATAAGTCCTTTATCATCTGTGGTGAAAATGTGTGCGAGTCTATACTTATTACAGAGCAAGCATGTAATGCTACTTAGTCTGTGCCTGGTGTCTAAGTGTCTATGATATGATGAAAGACCCGCTACAAAAAAAAAAATGTAAAGTTCCAAACTTTCAAAATCTAAATAGGCTATAACAAATGAAAGTTTGAATTTAGTTAGTACTTGGTTTGAATTGGTTTGTCAGTGACAATAATTATTACTTAGTGTGTAATCGTGAATTTGATAGTAATATGACATAATGTTCTCATGTACTGGTAAAAGTTTTTCTAAAATTATTCAAAACAAAATTTTGGCGCGTATTGTGGCGCCGTGGCCTGCAGTGAACGTCTTTCGTCTGAAATGATGATAATGATGATGAAATGGATTCCTCAATTCCCGCATTACCTACTGTTCATAATATTATGTGAACTAGATCAACAGTCTGATGGTTATAGCTTTGCAAGAACGAGTGGTGGTCAGTCAGGTAAGTATGCCAAAATAGTACCTAAGTAGGTATCTAGTTAACTTGGTGATAATAATAATTTTAAGGTAAATGTATAGGCCACGATCGCCACACGGTGGGTGCTCGAAGACGGGCGTCGTCACCGAGGTAGGCCTAAGAAACGCTGGCGTTTCACGTTCTCGTTCGTGACTGATTGCCCGGCAAAGGCACAACTTATAGAAAACTGGAAAAGTATGGGGGCGGCCTTTGCCCAGCAGTAGGCAAAATAAGATAACGAAAAAAAAAAAGATAGGCACACATTCTGAACAAGTGTAAATTATTAATCTGATAAATATTCTACCTCTCAGCAGATGAGGCCATTCGTCCCTGCAGTTGCTAAAAAGGAACACCGCCTCTACTTGATTTGATCACATCAATCCTGGTAAGTAGGTACACTCATTATTTCACACATTATGTTTGATAAACGTTTACATAATATGGAGCAAATAAATTAGAGCATGGAATTAAGAAATGTTGCAACTCATTGTTATGTTCTTACTCAAAATGATTGATTGAACTGAGTATTATAAATAAATCATACCGCTATACATACTTATGCAAGTACTACATTACTATACTGATGATAATGACAATTTGATTAAGTGGTTCAGTAAATTATTTAAAAAAATATACTCTGATCAGTGGAGGGATTACCTAAATAAATCAAATATTAATAAATGCTTACCATTTTTTCCAGCGGTGGTGGCCTGCAGTACACACACATCCGACGCCACTCCGTTCCTCTGTTCCATCAAGAAGTTGAACCTTTGGAGGCCGCTGGCTCAGTATCAAAAATGTATTAGCAAATTTTTTTGATGTGATACAAATGAATAAATTCTATTTATTTATTTATGTACACACTAAACACTTAATAAAGTAGAATCGTGCTTTCCGAGGCACGGAGGAGTCTCGGTATGTAAAGATGGTACCATCCACAGACGTGCCTAAATATTTGTTAGGTATATGGTTTGTATCTTGTACTGTGGTTTATCAACCAATCTAGATGATGGGATATCACTATGTGCTTTTTACGTACATATTATTTATTTAGGTTAAAGAAACAATAAACTAATCACTGAATAGGTACATGCTTAAAACAAGCTTTATGAAGTGGCTCAGTCTCACCTCTTAAGTAAAATCCATTTGTTGAAAACAGAATGAAGGTAGGTACTAAACTGACTTTTTAAATAAATAAAAAAAGGTTGGATTTAGACATTAAATTATCTAAAAGTATCTATTGAAATAAATAGATACCTAGGTAGGTACTAATAATTATTGTGTCTGAACTCGAATAGGCTTATGATCATGGCCGTCAATGAGAAAAAATTAAAAAAAAAAAAATATGGCAGCCCGCAAGCGCGGCGTGAACACTTCACCCGATTCTTGTGGTTTCCATGGAAACCACGCGGTGGTTGCCTAGGCAACAGCACTCGGTGAGGTGGAGTGAGTGCCTACTGCGCGCGCTACAACTGTCAGATTTACTTATTAATAATATGAAGATGAAAATATGATTTGATGAGTAGGTATTATTTTATTATTGGCAACGTTTAGTAGGTAAGTAGGTACAATAAAATATTAGGTAGGTAGGTATTTGTAATCCGCACATCTTTTTAAATACTTACCTACACAAATCTTATAATAGCGCATCTCATCACGCTAGGTTTCGGATTGCATTTGAGTCATCAGCTGACAATAGGTTCAATTTCATACTTTTATCAAACAATAAAAGTACCTATGCACGGACTACGAGGAGACCATATTAAACAACTCATTGAAGAAGACGCTTCATATTAGCTGTAGGTACTTATTGGACGTTGGTATTGCATTTTCTTAATGTTCCGAGTGCGCATAAGTACGTGACGCGTTACTTATAGCCACATATAGGTTAAACAAGTAGTAAGATAACAAACTGTTTAATTATTCAAAACAAAATGTAGGCAATAAACTGTCTTTTTTAAATGTACAAAAACGGTATGATTTAGACATCGAAATATCTAAAAGCATTTAAATTATTAGGTACACACCTACTAATTATTGTCTCTGAACTCGAATAGGCTTATGATCATGGCCGTCAATGAGAAAAAATTAAAAAAAAAAATATGGCAGCGCGCAAGCGCGGCGTGAACACTTCACCCGATTCTTGTGGTTTCCATGGAAACCACGCGGTGGTTGCCTAGGCAACAGCACTCGGTAAGGTGGAGTGAGTGCCTACTGCGCGCGCTACAACTGTCAGATTTACTTATTAATAATATGAAGATGAAAATATGATTTGATGAGTAGGTATTATTTTATTATTGGCAACGTTTAGTAGGTAAGTAGGTACAATAAAATATTAGGTAGGTAGGTATTTGTAATCCGCACATCTTTTTAAATACTTACCTACACAAATCTTATAATAGCGCATCTCATCACGCTAGGTTTCGGATTGCATTTGAGTCATCAGCTGACAATAGGTTCAATTTCATACTTTTATCAAACAATAAAAGTACCTATGCACGGACTACGAGGAGACCATATTAAACAACTCATTGAAGAAGACGCTTCATATTAGCTGTAGGTACTTATTGGACGTTGGTATTGCATTTTCTTAATGTTCCGAGTGCGCATAAGTACGTGACGCGTTAAGGCTCGTGCAGACCAGCGCGACACGCGACGCGACACAAAGACACCGCTCGTCGCGCGACGAGCGGTGTCTTTGTGTCGCGCGACAAGTCGCGCTGGTCTGCACAAGCCTTTACTTATAGCCACATATAGGTTAAACAAGTAGTAAGATAACAAACTGTTTAATTATTCAAAACAAAATGTAGGCAATAAACTGTCTTTTTTAAATGTACAAAAACGGTATGATTCAGACATCGAAATATCTAAAAGCATTGAAATTATTAGGTACCTACCTACCTACTAATTATTGTCTCTGAATACGAATACGCTTAGGGGCATGGACCACAACGCGGGAAAATAAAAAAAAATATGATATTGATGGAACCGCGCATGTGCGGCGTGAGCAAGTTCACTCCACGCGATTCTCGTTACCATGGTAACAGCACTTCACTTCGGCGAGGTGGAGTGAGCAAGTGTCAATTGATTTTAGTATGATGATAATTAAGATAAGATGAATATTATTTTAATATTGGCACATCGTTTAGTTATTATGGAGGAAGGTAATTATTGCACGTTGGTATTTAGTGCACATACGTGACGCGATACAAGTTAAATAACTATGTACCTAGTAGGTAAGCAAAAAACACCTCAATGTGATAATGACAGTGCCTCAGACCAAATAAAAAACCAAGACAGAGCGCTGCGAACAATACTGTGAGGTATGCCAAAGCTACATCTCCGCTCTGTTCATACACGTCATAAGTCACGCTCACACGTACCCATTTACACCTCACTGTGTGCACACATTTTACGAAACCGGCTTACGTCACAGTTGACAGCGCTGTCTTGGTTTTTTTATTATTTTGGTCTGAGGACAGTGCCTAGCGCGCAAGCGCGGCGTGAACATATTCATATTACACGATTCTTACCGCTTCAACGTGGTGAAGTGAGCCGGTGCGCGCGCTGCAAGAATGTCATCTGTTGAATTTTGTAATGATTTGATGAATACCTATTATTTTATTATTGGCAACCTGTAGGTAGGTTGTCTACAATAAAATATTAGGTAGGTACATATAATCCGCACGACTTTTAATCTAAAATACTTACTACATCTTTTAGGTAATAGGTTCCCACATAGTCTGTGTGGGGTTAAATTACACACTATTAGCACTCGATCACTGAATCTCTCTTCTTATTGAATAGATTTGGGTAAATAACAACGTCGGACAGTCGGCTCGACTTTATTCGAATCGATACACAATCGGTTCTTCAAAACACATCGCGATTGGGTTATGGGATTGCGTTTATTTAATCAGTTCAATGGGTTCATAATAAAAAAACTATGTCTATGTGCATTTTCTTTAGTAGCTAGCATAAACGTGTAGGTAGGTATGTTTTATTTTATTTATTGGGTACCTACTTACGTAACGCACTTGCGCCTCAGGCTATAATAAAGGGACTAGTACGAGTAGGTACTTAGGCGGCTGCCTATAGGAAAAAAATTGAATAAAACAAAATACTAGTTTCTGCCTGAATATCTGTTTTGCTATTTTATTTAAAACCACCCTAAATAGTAATGTTTAGATACTTAAATACTAGCTTTAAAATATAATATAAAATAATCAAAAGAATTAGCATATTTTTTTTAAAGAAAATCTCGATTATGATTGTAAATGTAATGCTTGGACATCCCTAGCATCAGGTGGGATGACACTGACAGCTCACTCCACGCTCACTTCACCTAAGATAACACGGTGAGATGGTTACAGAATAGCACTACAGGTTTGTCACTCACCACACGAAAAAGAAAAAATAGCTAAGTGTTTTTCATATTTTTATATTAACTAAATTAGTATTGCATTCTTAGATACCTAATGTTTTTTCTTCTGACACTTCTGATCTGTTGACCCGTTGAAGCCAACCTAAATTGAACACGTTTGCTGAAATCATGTTAGTGTTCCCCATATCACACTGACCATTATCTGAAATGCGGTCAAGTACAAAACGTTACCAAAAAGAAAACATTGTTCTTCGACAAACGAAACTGAGTCTTATATTGAGGATGTTTAAATAGATAATCTAAAACCAGTCAGGTCATTACCGGCACCGCTGAATGGAACAGTCGCATCGATAGGACGGTCGGCTTCCGCACTCCCGTTGCGCTCAATTGACCTGCCTTTCGTTGGAAACTTGACGTGACGGATAATACGCAAATTTTGTTGAAATAGGTCACACAACTTGACACCGGTATTCAACCGGAACGAGTCCGGGAAATTGAGTTATTATACCCGAAATGTTTGTCAAAGAAAGTTAAGGTACATTTGCATTAATGAGAAAGAGACTGGCGTTGCTTTTCTAAAATAAGGAGACGATGAAAGTTGAATAGGACGCAAATTACTGTTTTATGTTTATTCTGATGACGTGAGACTTAAATCAGATACACATAAACCTTCAAGCAGTTATACTTGTCCACTGTCGAATATTTAAAAAAAACTGTGACAATCTGGGAGCGCCGACAGAAGTGGAAACTTAAACAAGATCGCCTTGGTGGAAGAAAAAAAAATAAGAAGAAAAAAAAATGAGGTGTCGGTAACGGTGTCGCGAAATCAACTGTTTTTTCCCATATCAAAAATGCCCAACGCGCCTAAAGAAGTTTTCACTTCAAAATAAAATGTTGGTTTCCTCACAATTTCGCCATAAAACCCAGAATTTTTCATCTCATGCGTACTAAAAATCCAAATTTTAAAAGTAATCACAGAGCTTGTCCTATTTGCGCAGCCGCTAAATCGCTTTTTGTCTTCGTTTCATATGAAACAAATGATTTAATTTCAGAATCTCTAAAGCCCGCATTCTCTTCGGGATTTGCAGCAATAACTCAGGATGTAATTTGCATAAAAAATCTTTTGCATTTCCTCTCCTCACTTGATGTAGTTTTAATATCTCGTTCGAAAGAAGTTGAATGAAAGCAACAATCGCTTTATGAATGCCTGGTCTTTAATTTTCTTTTTATCATCTGACCCTTTCAGACGAATAAAGCCTCGTTTCTAACGGTTGAAAGTAAAAAAAAAATGTTTAATTTTGCGGCTTCCTCATTAATTCTCGCTTTTGGGGTTCTCCCTTATTGCTAAGATAATTGATACTGCGCAGGTTGGATAAACGAAATTCGGGTTTCATAATAATGAGTTAATACATGAAAGGTTCTAAAATCATTGTGCCTTCGGGCATTGTTTTGTAAATTCCAGGATTAAGCTTTGAGATTCATTCCTGGAATAGCTAAATGGGAAAGTATCTGCTGTTTATAAATGTTCGTTGTTTTTTGAGTTAAATTCCTTTCGAAATATAAAAAGAATTGGTTCTACCTAGATGACCGTTTTATCCCGTTGTATCCCGTCTCTGACGTCAACTTTTCAAAAAAATAAACATTAAATTTGTGACAGCGAAATGATTTGAATTCCATCCTTCCTGGGATTGACTCGCAAAAATGAATAAATTCACAAAACTTTTTCGTTTACGAAATTTGTATGTATGACATGGTGACACTCGACACTGAAATGCTATGAAAAAGGACATCAAATCGTACAATCACGTTAAATTCCGTAGTCAGTAGTAATCATGAAATGTGTTATTTTATGTATGTCACTTATGTTAGGGATACCTGTAAACTTTATATTTTATGACAACTATAAAACACGACACGGGAAAATTTCCTGTTACAAAAACTTGTTACTTTTCTACTTCACCATTTATTTGATGGTCTGTACTGTAATAAATGAAGGATTTCCTCAATGAGAAGGGATTTTACTAAATCCGCACGAATCCAATATAGATTAGTGGGCCTTTCATCAAATCTCCTTCTAATAGGCTGGCAGTAAGGTGCGATCTGATAATTTGAACGTGCCGCACATGTTAAAGAAAATAATGATTAAGAAACAAGTTGTTTGAAGAACTTAAGGAGGAGTTTAAAGATAGAGAAGAGTCTTTCATTTAGAAAATATATCGCTGTCCCCGGCGAATAAAATGGTAATGTACTATTACCATAGTTTTAACTTTATTGCATATTCGATATTTAGAGGTCCGATTACAATCTGTCTTTTTTTCTCTCATTAATTTCCTACGGTTATTTCAGAAGTTACGAGATTTTAAGGTATATTGTAATGAATGTAAAAAATCACTTTTCTTTTGGTATTTCAACAATTCCGCTATGTATATTAATTAGTTAATAAGATATTCACAAAAAAACTGTTTTTAATTTTTCCTGTAAAATTTGGTTTTTACGATTACGATTTTATACGCTGAGGACAGCGATATGATACAAAATGTATTTGATCAATATTTTTTAAAAACTTATCAATTTTAAAGTATCTTCCAGAATTTGCAACTTAACTGATTTAAACTTTAGTCTTTCTATCTGCATTCTTTATTGTAATTTTTTGCTCCTCCCATCCCTATGTGTCATTTGATGAAATTTTTTGATAACTCTTCAAAGTTACTTTATAGAATTTTGATACTTTTTCAACTATCATTTAGAGAATTTCTTGGTGAGAGTTTTCGTGTATAATAAGCATTAGCCCCCGCGCAAAACCGGCAGTTCCTATTAGTTATCAAACTTACTCCTCTGTTTTGTCCCACAGATCAACAATGAGGCCTTCAATCCCACTCTTCTTCATCTGCTTCTACGCTCTTCTGTCTCCCCTGCAATGCGGCACCTCCTCCAGTGCTGATGACAGAAGATGGCTGGTGTCCCTAGTGGATCTAGTGGAGCTGGACTATGTGGACCATTGTGAACAGAGGGCCAATGCTGCGTGGAATGAACTTACGGGGAATAGTAAAGGATTGGCGTCAAAGGTTCGTAATTACTTTTTATCATTAATTTTAGTGTTTCAAAAGATAGAGTCATCATCTGCCTAGCCTTTTTCCAACTATGTTGGGGTCGGCTTCCAGTCTAACCGGATTCAGCTGAATACCAGTATTTTACATGAAGCGACTGCCTATCTGACCTCCAAAACCCAGTTACTGGGTTATACTAACTATATACCCCTTGATAAGACTAGTTGTCAGACTTTCGGGCTTCTGACGACCCGTAATGATTGACAAAGATCTACAAATGACAGCCGGGATCAACGGCTTAACGTGCTTTCCGAGGCACGGAGGGGTCTTGGTGTGTAAAGATGGTCACCCATCCACGGACCAACTGCGGCAACCGTAGCTTAAATAAATCGATCGACCCGTGCGGCTGTTATTACTTAGCCACAAGCTCCTCAAAAAAAGGTTGAGTGTTACAAGGATATTTTGGCGTCTGAATGACATTGACAGGGGGGCGTTGTTGGTAAACATTTATGAAATTGTCACGGAAATTGTATTGAAGAAACAAGATGGCGGCTCTAGTTCCGATTTTGGCCACGCGCCAAAAGAACCTTGAACCTAGATGTTCCGTAATTGATCAAAGTATAGGTTGATACCATTTAATAAACAGTTTTATGAATGAACTAGCTTCTGCCGCGACTTCGTTCGTGTGGAAGTCATAAGACACAACAATGTACTACAATAACTGTCACATTTTTATAAAACTTCCCTGTATACTACGTTTGTAGTTTTATTCTCAGCAGCCAAAATATACAGAGTCAGGAATGGTGACTCGGGAGCAAGTGACGTACAGTTGTCCGTGTGAGAAGCAGCTTATCCTGAGGTCGACACCTGCTGCCTTCAGCTTTCGGTGTCGGCCCCTGTGACTTGTTGATCGCAAAGCATACGCTCACTGGGAACTGCACGCGCTTAAACTGGTAATTGCGGAGAATTAGTGGTTTACGCGGTATAAAAACTGTCTCGCCATCGCCACAACATGTTAGAATTTCCGCTTCGATGACGTTTCTCTGCAAAGGCACGACTCAGTTTTATGACTGAATAACAGGCAATGCACAGTCTAACCCCTCGTCTTATTTAAAAGCAATGGTCGCGCGAATACACGATCATTCGAACATTGCGCCGACAGAGGGCGCTGTCTGGTTTTCCGAACAAAACATGACATTTGCACGCGACCGATCGCGTATTCTTGCGACAGTTACTTTTAAATAGGACGCGGTCTAATTGAAACTGTTAGGTTAGGCACAGACATATGCTCTAAAAAGGTATTTATTAAACCCGGAGTGGGGATTAAAGTTTTAATTATAAGCGATGTTGGACGCAGTTCAATATCACAAATTCTTCGTATTTGCAGCAAAGCTAACTAAAGTAGCACCCAAATTGCGTAACACACTGTCAATCACCATCCGAATTTTCTGTTCTTTCTAGTACATTGCTATGAAGCAATGGAATACCAACTCCCGTTAAAAAAAAAAACAGTGGCACTCCGGGAGTGCCGACAGAAGTGAAAACTTGAAAAAAAATCGGCACCGCAGTAATCAACGCGTTGATGTCTTATACTCCACGCATCGCGGTAATCAACGCGAGTAGGTTAGAATTGGGGGTTCTGCATCACTTGCTCTCGCTGCGCTCGCGCCGTGATGCAGAATCCCCAATTCTATCAGCGAGAGCAAGTGATGCAGAATCCCCAATTCTATCAGCGAGAGCAAGTGATGCAGAATCCCCAATTCTATCAGCGAGAGCAAGTGAAGCAGAATCCCCAATTCTATCAGCGAGAGCCAGTGATGCAGAATCCCAATTCTATTTCGATAAATAAGCAATTAAATCTTCTTGCACTGAATCGAACACCTGAGGTTTTAATGAGTCTTAATATTATCTTTGTTTTTCAATAAATTATAACATGGCGAAATGTGGGTGTACCTGCTACAGGGACACCTCTGCCCAACCCTTCGGGGAAACAAGGCGTGATGTTATGTTATGTTATAACATTTTCTGGATGAACGAGCTTTCTCGTTTTTTTTTGTAGTTTTCTAAAAATGAAACCTATCTAGATCGATTTAACATCACGCATGAAGTAATCCCCGAAGGGTTAGACAGAGGTATATCCATAGGATACCCACATTTCGCCAGTTATGTTAAAGTCCTATGTAATAGGGGGCGAGCCTTTTGCTATCAACCGAACACAAATCCAGGCTCTAGGCTGCTACTGAGAAATTCCAGATGGAAAACCCAATAACACTTTGCCCGACCCGGGAATCGAACCCAGGACCTCATATTTAGCAGTACCGCTTGCGACCACTAGACCAACGAGGCAGACAAATAAAAAAAAATGTTAAATATTTTGGAGTTCAATTTATATTAGTCTTATTCAAGGTTAATATCAGAACTCGTTATGGTTGATCTCTAGAATTTCATGATGGAGAGACCCATTTGTATACAAGTACGTACGATTACCTTATAAAAATTTCGTCTCAGTTTTCAGCGACCGCGCGGCGCCGTATTATATATCCTCCTAAAACGGTAAGTTAGGACAACGTTACAATTGAGTATGAATGATTATTATGAAATAAATAATAATAAATCTTATGCGCAATACGCATAGGGATTAAAATTGTATGCCAATATTTACGCTTAATTTTAAATAAACTATAACTAATAAGCATTCATTATGTGTGTATGCCGTTTTACAATTTATGGATATAAAATCAGTGTCACCTGGCGATAGTCTCACAGAATATTTTTAGCAGTGCATTCTGCAGTGGTTTTCGTCTAACTTAACGTCGTTTAATAATTAGTGCGTTTAACAAATAAAACAGTAAGTATGTGCGTGTCATTTTAACTTTATAAATTTTGTGATCAGTGTATATTTGTGAGGGGTGCAGTTGGGTGTGTGTGTGGGTGGGGTGCAACCGGGCATTTTTATTAGTAGGTCTTATTGATCAATATGATCGATGGTCTTATAGGTTCAGAGGTTGTCGCTGTTGAGAATGAGTTTATAAGTTCGACTTCCTTGCAGAAAAATAGCTTGGCGTGACAGGAACCTATTGTGTAGTACCTACTTATCATGACTGGACTGTTCGATAATACGAGTAGTTGTAACTAAACGTATGAATGTTTGTAAGTAGACTTGATGAAAATTATGTTTTATTTTTAGGTTTTCCAATCCATTTGACTCAGACACTGAAGTGATCCCTATATCACAAAAGAAGAAACCAAGTAAGCCTTTAACACCAAAACCCTCGAAACCAAAAGGAAAAACTAAAAAACCACTCCAAGAACAGCCGTTTGCTGGTAGTGGGTCTGAATCAGAGGCTGACCCTTCGACCGCACCTGTCTTTGCGTCTACATCTGCTAAAAAGAAACGAAAACTATCTATCTACCCTGATTCCGAGGTAAGTTGAGATGAAATTGTCATTTAATTATTATATTTTGACGACTCGGTTGGCGCAGGGGCTGAGCGATTAGCTGCTGTGCGGCTTCGATTCCCGTGCAGAATAAATATTGTACCACCTACAGATAGTTGTTCAGGTTTAGTAGTGGTGTAAGCATAGTTACTGATAATTGTGAAGTCCTGAGTTCGATTCTCAGGTCTGACTAAGTGTAGATAATTGGACCAAGTTTCAATAATTTTATAGTAGCAGCATGAAATTATAACTATTCGAAAAATATAGGCGTGATGTTACGTAATAAGTAAAGGTCAACTCATGATTTGTTAGGATTTTGTACGGTTTACATTTTTTAAGTTCTAAAAGATTTCATTCACATGTTGAAACCGAATTAAATCAATGAAGAATACGTATGTCTTAAGATTATTATTGTGATGATTTATAACAATAGCAAGGGGGGCTGATGATCATTATGAATCATCATATTAAAATGATCATATTATAACGATGATTTAATGAAACTATTTTTTGGTTTGTTTCCAGGATGAAGAGCAACGTGAACCAATTCGGGCAGCAAAACTGAAGAGCTACCTGACGCGTCGAGTCGGATCTGGGTATACTATGCAAAGCAACCCCACAAGGCGCGGAGAATATTATATTGAGGTTCGCATATCGAATTGTCAGGAGTTGGAGGCCATAACAACCAACCGCTGGAAACATTCATTGGTTTCTTTCAAAACAGCGGTAAATGACAATAGCCCAACTTGGAAGGCGGTTACTCAGGTGGTTGCAGCAGTTAAAGAGGATTATTCCTCTATCCAACCAATTTTGTACCCCCAAAATTCTTTGTAAACCTTTTTATTCCAGTTAAATTAAGTTTGTAAATTAAGTTTGACAAAAAACTTAACTTTTATTAAACTTTAATTTAATCCTTTATAATATACATATAATCGATATTAGTACCTATGTTTTAAAAATGTTTAATTTGGTTAAATATCTACTAACAAGGATGTAACTTATATTTTTAAATTTCTGCATTGTTCTCTTACAGAATCTACTTAGTAGATAAAACAAAAACCTGAATAAAAACCTAGAATTGAAAATAATAAAATATTCATAATATAATTATTATCTCTTATACTATGTTTGTAAATTAAGTTTAACAAATTACTTAACTTTTATTCAACTTTAATTTAATCCTTAATAATATACCTACATATAATCAATATTAGTACCCATGTTTTAAAAATATGTTTAATTTGGTTAAGTATCTACTAACCTGAATGTAACTTATATTTCTAAATTTTTGCATTGTTCTCTTACAGAATCTACTTAGTAGATAAAACAAAAACCTAAATAAAAACCTAAAATTGAAAATAATAAAATATTCATAATATAATTATTATCCCTTATACTATGTTTGAAAATTAAGTTCAACAAATTACTTAACTTTTATTCAACTTTAATTTAATCCTTTATAATATACATATAATCGATAATAGTACCTACCCATGTTTAAAAAATATGTTTAATTTGGTTAAGTATCTACTAACCTGAATGTAATTTATATTTCTAAATTTTTGCATTGTTCTCTTACAGAATCTACTTAGTAGATAAAACAAAAACCTAAATAAAAACCTAAAATTGAAAATAATAAAATATTCATAACATAATTATTATCTCTTATACTATGTTTGTAAATTTAGTTTAACAAATTACTTAAATTTTATTCAACTTTAATTTAATCCTTTATAATATACATATAATCGATAATAGTATGTTTTAAAAATATGTTTAATTTGGTTAAGTATCTACTAACCTGAATGTAACTTATATTTCTAAATTTTTGCATTGTTCTCTTACAGAATCTACTTAGTAGATAAAACAAAAACCTAAATAATAATAATACTAAGAAAATACAAATAAAGCTATTCTAAAATTATTCAAAAATGGTATTCTGTCAAACTTGTAACATTAACTGTCCCAATTATTCTTCTCACAAAAAAACTAACATCCATAAATCTAATAATCTCATAAAAACTCAATTTGATAATGTCCGTATAATAGCTTGTGCTTTTAAAAACAAAATAGTCAGTTACAAAATAAATCCTGAAAGTTTTACTATTACACCTGAATTTTTTTTAACTGAAACTTCAGACACATGTTGCTATCTAATTAAAGAATTATTAAAACAACACGTTTCTTTGAAAGTCAATTTCGAACTTTTTGTTTCGTACACTTTACCTAAAAATTACGAAATTAGTCTTAAATCTTTTAATACAAGATATGTAATTATACTTCAAAGCACAGATATATTATCCACATATCATGCATTTGCAGAAAAAATCTTAAATAAATGTTCTGAGTTCGAACTAAGTGAGTCAGGCTGGACAATCGAATCGATTAGTCATTTAGAAATTAATTTCGCTAAATACAGTCCTTTGAGAGCGGGTTCTTATTTAGAATTACCTAAACGAATTCAAAATACGAAATCAAGTCTAAACATAGTTAATAAAGATAATCATTGTTTTCTTTGGAGCATAGTAGCATATTTGTACCCAGCAAAGAATAACCCCAATAGAGTTACATCATATCCTCACTATTCAAAAGTGTTAAACATTACGAACATGACATTTCCACCCAGTTTAGACGACATCAAATTATTTGAAGATTTAAATCCAAACGTAAGTGTTAACGTCTATGGTTTGGAACAGAATTACAATGTAACAGGGCCGTTGTATAAAACTTTAAAAAGAAAACTTTATCATGTAAATTTACTTTATTTCAATAATAACGGTAAAAGTCATTTTTGCTTAATTAAATATTTCAATAAGCTTGTACACAGACAACTTACAAAACATAAGTCTAAGTTATATTTATGTGACGAATGTTTTGTGTATTTCGACTCACCAGAAAAACAATTCAATCATAGCTGTGCAAGAGTGCAAACTATCCTTCCCGAAGAAAACTCAAAACTTAGTTTTTCAAATTTTAATAGGACTCAAAGAGTTCCCATTGTTATTTACGGCGATTTTGAAAGTTTATTACAAGAATATTCAGACAAAAATAAATCCCCATGTGTAGAAAATATTCAAATCCATATGGCAAGTTGTTATGGATATTACATTTTTTGTCAGTCTAAACCTGAATTAAATGAGTTTAGATCTTATAGAGGGCCAGACTGCTCGAAAAAGTTCGTTAAATCTATTAGTCAGGATGTAATAAGACTTCATAGACTAATGTCAGAGATAAAACCCCTAATAATTAACAAAGCTCAACAAATGTCTTTAAACAACGCTAAACAATGTCACTTATGTAAGAAAACTTTTTCTGATACTGACCTCGTTGTTGCTGATCATGATCATTTCACCGGAATGTATAGAGGACCAGCACACAATTCATGTAATTTGAATGCAAAATCTTGTCCATTTATACCTGTCATATTTCATAATCTTTCTGGTTATGATTGTCATTTGTTTATAAAGGAACTTTCAGGTCTTTGCGGTCGTATAAATCTTATTCCCAAAAACAAAGAAAAATATATTTCTTTCACAAAATTCGTCCCGATTGACAAAAAAAATGTAGCTCAGTTAAAGTTTATTGATTCTTTTAACTTTTTAAGTTCAAGTCTAGATAATTTAATAAAAACGATGAAAACGGAAGATTTTCAAAACTTACGAAAGTTTTTTAATGATGATTATTTGTTTAATTTGGCATGCAAGAAAGGTGTATATTGTTATGATTACATCGATTCGTGGGATCGTTATAAAGATACTAAATTGCCAGATTCATCAAAATTTTATAATAAACTCACATCCCAATCTATTTCGGATGAAGATTATAATCATGCATTAAAAGTCTGGAATACATTTGATATTTCTAATTTAGGGGAGTACACAGACTTATATTTGAAATGTGATGTCCTACTTTTATGTGATGTTTTTGAAAAGTTTAGATCAATGAGTTTAAAGTTTTATGACCTTGATCCTTGTTATTATGTATCATCTCCCTCGCTAAGTTGGGATGCGATGTTATTATATACAAAAATTAATTTAGACTTAATTTCAGATATTGATATGTATCAAATGTTAGAACAAGGCATAAGGGGGGGACTTGCCCAATGTTCTTTAAGATATGCGAAGGCAAATAATAAATATCTTCCAAATTATAACAATAAGGAACCTGACAGCTATTTAATTTATCTTGATTGTGTAAATTTATATGGCCACGCTATGATGCAACCGCTTCCTACTCGAAACTTTAGGTTTTTAAACGAAAATGAAATAAATAATTTTAATGTAATGTGTATTTTAAATGATAGTGACACAGGATTTATTTTAGAAGTTGACTTATGTTATCCTTATAAAATTCACGAAACTCATTCGGATTTACCATTTGCCGCCGAAAAATTTGCTCCACCAGGTAGTAAAAATGTTAAACTAATTGCTAACCTGTATGATAAACATAAATATATCATTCACTATGTTCATCTTAAAGAATGTGTAAAAAATGGACTTATTTTATTAAAGATATATAGAATACTAGCGTTTGAACAAAGTTCATTTTTAGCTCCATATATCTTGCTGAATACTACTCTCAGACAAAGAGCGTCTTCCGATTTTGAAAGAGACTTTTTTAAAAAACAAAACAACTCTATATTTGGAAAAACTATAGAAAACAAAAGAAAACAAGTCGATGTAAAACTGGTTAATGTATGGAAAGATATTCATAATAAAACAAACAAAATTTGTGGAGCTGAAAAATATGTAAGTGCCCCCAATTTCAAAAACTTATCTGTATTTTCTGATACATTAGTAGCAATCCAGTTACAACAAACGAAAATTGTTCTTGATAGACCAATTTATATTGGTTTCTCAATATTAGAATTGGCTAAGACTCATTTGTATCGATTTAATTACTCTGTGATGAAACGTCTTTACGAAAATGATATTCAACTATGTTATACTGATACTGATAGCCTTTTGTATTTAATATATACAGAAGATTTCTATGAGGACATGAAACAGAATATAAAATACTTTGATACGAGCAACTTTGAAACTGGAAATCAATTTAATATACACAAAGCAAATTGTAAAATACCAGGTTTTTTTAAGGATGAAATGGGTGGTGATATTATAACCGAGTTTGTAGGTTTAAGAGCAAAATTGTATTGTATAGACTCTCTAGCTTCTTCAATCATCAGAGCAAAAGGTGTAAAAAAATCAGCTGTGAAAAAACTCGATATAAAAAAATATAAACGAGCTTTACGGTACAATGAATGCTTAAGAGATGACATGTGTATTATAAAGTCGAAAAATCATAAGATTTTCACTCAGAAGATTAATAAGCTGATTCTTAGTAGGGATGATGATAAAAGACAAATAATGGAAGATGGTTGCAAAACTTTGCCTTGGGGGCATCATAAAACAGTATTTTAATTAAGCGCTGTATTAATAACAATGTATTAATTTAAGGTAAAGTATGTAAGCAAAAATGTATTGAATTATTACATAATATGAAATAAATCATTTGTAATCAGTATGTATTGTGTTTAAATATGATATTCTATACCTACTTCTTATTTAAACTAAGTACAGTCATGAGCACTAATATGTATAGGTACACTTAGCAACCTTTCAAAGTGATTTTCACCTACTCTGTTGATTGTCATTTTAAATTGTTACGAAATATAGTATTTTGGAACCCACAATATGGAATAGGTCTTATCTCAAAGTTGCAGTAAATATTCCACGAGAAAATCGCTTTTTGTTTTGGTAAGTGGATACATATTAGTGCTCGTAACTGTACCTAGTCAAAGAAAAATGAAACCCAAGAATAGTTGATAATCATAACATTTATTTAATTTTCACAAAAATGTAGTCTTTTTAACTGTTTTAAAAAACAAAACATGGATCATTTACAGTCGACTATGTATAAAATAATAAAATCAAATCTCGAAACAGTAATAAAATAATAAGTTAGTAACGAAATGTCCAAGTATATGTGCATTTTGACAGTACAAACTATTTATTAACTAGGCATACAAAAATTACCTAAAACTGTTCCGGGTCACTCAACTTCTTCCCAATTTTTTTAATAAGGGTCTCTGTTGCTTCCATCACTTCGTTATAAGTTTCATGCACCACATATTGCACACTTACACACGCATTGTCACTATCACTATAATCATTTTCATTTTTAGAATCTTTAAGTTTATGCACTTCTAATTTAATTAGATGACCTGCATTATCGCTTCCCTTTCTGCGAACAATGTATGATGATGATGATGATCCCAATGAAGATTTTCTCTTTTTTGAAGACTTTTTAGATGTTTGAGCTTGATCATTTCCAGTGAGCAGCTTTTCAATTTTAGCGCTCTGATTTAAACCTTCAAAATATGGTTCGTAGTTGCCCTGGGAGTAAAAAAATGAACTCATAACAGGATTGCCATTGAGTACCTCGGAGTTCCACTGCAAAAAAAAAAAAGAAATTTGCCTCGTAAAAAAATAAAAATAGCAATAGAATAATCTACTTCTATGAAATATAAAAACAAAGATTACCTCACGTAATCTGGATTGTTCTTGTTCAACAGAAATCACATTTTCATTGTCCAATATGCTGGGGCTGTAGGATGGTGACGGTGCTCGAGACATTATTCTGAAAAAATAAAATACTATTTACAAATAAGCATTTAAACAAATATTTTATTTATTCTTTTTGTTTGATTGGTTATTATTCAAACACTTACCTTTAGACTGAAACTATTGTTTAAATCGTGAAAAATTTGCGTAAGGTCCTACTTTGATCAGCTACTGCAATGAAGTGTAATGTTTAATTACTTTGACATACCTAGAATATGTTCTCCTTTCGGTTATTAGTCACAAATACATTTATGGCCGGTAAGACGAGAACATCATCTTAATAACGACACAGGTCCAAACCTGTTGGTTGAATAATGTGCTCACATATTCATATATAAAGGATAGTAAGTAATGAAAATAAATAATAAGCAAGATGAAGTTGATCAAACAACCCATATCCCTGAACGTGAATAATATCAATTTTAATGACTCTGCTCGTCAGATTAGACACAGTGCTTTATTGCCTAATACGATTCGTTGCATAATATGTGGACCCTCGAACTGCGGCAAAACAAACGCTATGATCAGTTTATTGCTGCATGAAAATGGTCTTAAATTCCAAAATCTTTATCTTTACTCGAAAACTGCTTTCCAACCAAAATATCGTTTCTTAAGTGAAGTATTAAGAAGAGTGCCTCAGATTAATTTCATTGAATTCAATGACAATAAAGAAGTCATATCTCCCAATGAAGCGTTACCGAATTCTATATTTATATTTGATGATGTTGCGTGTGAAAAACAAATAAATATCCGTAATTATTTCTCAATGGGTAGACATAAACAAATTGATTGCTTTTACTTATCGCAAACCTACTCCAAAATACCGAAACAGTTGTTACGTGATAACACCAATTTTCTTATAATATTTAAACAAGATGATGTAAATTTAAAACATATCTATGGAGAACATGTCAACTCCGATCTACCATGGAATCAGTTCAAAGATATTTGTAAAACTGTTTGGAGTAATCCATATCAATTTCTTCTTATTAATAAAGAGTCACCATTAAATAATGGAAGGTACAGACAGAATTTTGATTTCTTTTTTAAATTTGACTGAATGTTTTTAAATATAAGTAAATAACACTCAAAAAGAAAATTAGTATTGTTTGTTCTTCAGCTGAACCCAGTTGTTACAACATGGAGAAAAATATTAAAATAGAATTAATGAAGTCTGTAAACTCTATAAAGAATAAAATAAAACAAATGAAAAACCAGGAACACTCGATAAACTTGTCATTCGATAAAATGCTAAAACCTGTCACAGATCCACTTAAAACCCTAGTTAATTCAAATATATCTATGGAAAAAATAAAACATTTAGAAAATACAATACTCGCTAATTCTAAAGACATTGAATTGGATGACATCAATACTAGCTCATCTACAAAGTTTGAAGACTGCTACGATCCAAAACTAAATTCTATTCAATCACCTAAAAAGTCTAATAAAATGGAATTACCAGATGATTTAGAAATTTCATTAGAGGGTTGTGATATCCATGATATTTATGATGGTGTAAATATACCGTTTGGAATAAGAAGTGTGAACAAAACTTTATTGATGGGCAATTCAGTTGTATCATTTTCTAAAATTGATGGTTTAAATGACGATAGTGAAATTTTAATTAAAGTCGATGATAAAGCCTATAATTTAACCCCAGGCCTGAAGGAACTTTTACTTCGAAAAAAACCTGATTTAAAATTAATTTCTAGCAAAGATAAGCTTGTCTATAAGGATATGCTGCATTATACAAATGCTCATAAGAGAGATTTTAATCCTAATGGACAAATAAGAGGCGATAAAGGAACAAAATATCGTGAAATAATCAAACCACTGTTTTCCGAATCGTCAAACGATTATATACTTGCTCACCCTAAACTTGGAGGAAACTTAGCAACACTAAAAAAATACAAAAACAACACTGACTTGGTATATTGGGATGACCCTAACGAATTAGTTGAAAGATTGAAACTATTAGTTGCTTCAAAAGATGCTGGCAATACAAACCACGATAATGAAATTTTATCGATAATTGAAGAGTTAAAAGAAGCTGACATAATTACAGAATAAATAGTTGTAATAATATGCTTTACATTCAGTATTGTAGATGGATTCAAGACAAATGTACTGAATTCTGAAAATGAGCAAAGCTGATGTGGTAAACGAA